>JAOVYW010008390.1:0-10200 GCA_025775045.1 Hiodon tergisus
AATCACCATAATCAAGACAAAACCGGGCAGACCGGTTGACGATAGGAATTGATTATCTACGGCGATCTACACCAGCACCCACTAGCGGAGAGCTTAAAGTGTAAATAAAACTTGCCGAAATGAAATTAAAAGAGGGTCTCCTAAAACTGTCACCTGCTGCTTTTGTGGTCAGGGTCCCTTTTGACCATTAGGTCTACTTTAATCCGGCCACGCCTCTAAGTGAAGGCAACTCCTTGGATGTGAAAGAGAAATGAGTAAATCTCTGGTTGAGTTAATTTGGGATGGACCAGGTGTTACACTCACAAGTGGTCCTCTTGTCCAAATAGGGGTTTGACAGAACCGCTAAGCAAAACTTTGGTGGAGGAAACACTGCTTGGGAGGAGAGGAAACTTTCTAAATATGAGACCAGGTAAGAGAGGTCCACTACAGCTGTTCGCCAGATCCAGTAATTCCCAGCAAACCTGCACATAACCCGCAAACAATCTAGCAGTGATCTGAGCAATAAGGTTCTGTCCGTTGACACGTCCTTAAGAGTTATTGTAGAATAAGCGGTCACTTCCCTCTCCCAGTGAGATCCGTCTGGTGGAGATCCTAGAGGGTCTCTGCGAGAGCAGCAGCTTTGAGTGCAATCACATGATGGAGGAACACGAGGACCTGCTGGAGACCTGGTGGTTCAAGAGGCGAGTATCACTGACCCGAGAGTAGAACACTTTCCTGGCTCCGGCTCACACTGACCAGCTAATCTCTCCGTTAAAGCGGAAATAACCAGTTAGGCTACCCGTGCTCCGCTCCAAGAGTGTTTCACGGGACAAGCGGAGAAATGAATATTCAGGCTTGACCGTTTCCTTTCTTTCCAGGAAAACAAAGTACCCTGATCTTTTTAAATGGTTCTGCATCGATGCCATTAAAGTGTGTTGTCCCAACGGGACCTTTGGCCCAGACTGCAATGGTAAACGAACTACCAGCTCTCTAATACCCATTGAGCCAATGAGAAACGGGACTGGGCGGGGCGGTTGTTTTAACACAAGCGGCCTCTTGCGTTTTCTGCCAGCCTGCGTGGGGGGATCAGGACGGCCATGCCATGGAAACGGGGCTTGTGACGGGGACGGCACCCGGGCAGGCCACGGCCGTTGCAGCTGTCACCATGGCTACCAAGGGGAGTTCTGTCTGGACTGCGCGGAGGGGCACTTCAGCGTAACAAGGAACGACACCTTCTCTCTGTGCACAGGTAAGTGTGTTACAGGTGTTACAGCTGCAGAAATCACAAACCTGAGCAGAGCCTAACCGCATTTCAGCCTTTCCCAGAATGCCACCAGGCCTGCAAAAGGTGCGACGGTCCTACCAATCGGGACTGCAAGGAGTGCAAAGCAGGCTGGGTAGAGGGCGAGGAAGGAGCCTGTAACGGTAAGACAGAATGGATGGAGAGGGGTTTCAGGGTTGGCCTTCCAATGGATTTCTCTGGTGTTAATCTTATCCGTTTCTGTACAGATGTGGACGAGTGCTCTCGTGACACACCTCAATGCAGGGAGGATCAGTACTGTCTCAACACAGATGGCTTTTATACCTGCAAAGGTATGTTCAGACTCACGCAGATGGTGGGCAATTTGTGTCTTTTTCTGGTGTCCATGGGAAGGACCTGTAAAATCAACTCTTTTAAAAACACCCTTTTAAAACAGAGTGAAATATGAGTTGCATTGAATATTATGATGGATGTCAAGTTCCCGTGTTCAGCAATTATGTCAGCCACTTCTGTCAAAATGTTGAGCAATCCCCTGTAATATGACAACACTTCCAGTCGGTTTAACTAAATTTGATTGGTCTTGTTCTGTTCTTCCTCACAAATTCTTATCAATGTAAACTGCATCTTTCCCCTGTGCGTGTCCCCCACCCTTGATCCAGCCTGTGACAAGACGTGTTCTGGCTGCAGAGGGGAGGGGCCTGATCACTGTCTAACCTGTGCAGAGGGATACCGAGATGAGGAAGGCACCTGTATAGGTAAAACAGATCTGGTGATCGATGGCCCAGCAAGGTTCAAACGGGTGTGCTCATGGTCATAGCCCACTCCTATATCTCAGAGCTATAATAGAATAGCCACCTAACCAGAAAAGTTCCTGAAATACCAGGATATCCGTTTGCAGTTAACGAAGGGTGTAGACGTTTTAGACGTGTGCGTGATGAACGAGAGATGTGCGCTGTCAGCTCAGTGACGAGTGTCAGCTGCTCCACCCTGTCTGCTCGGCAGAGTTCAAGGAAGTAACATTTCAGAGTCAGAGGTAGTATTCTGTGGCGTTTTTAAGTTCTGGTCAGAGGCCAGCCAATTAACCCTACCCATCTCACTTCAACCAGAGGAAAACCAGGAAACGTCTGAATCCAAACCTGCAGAAGCCCTGACAGAGGGACACTCAGAAGAGCACGAGGACCTGTGACACCAGGGGACGTCACCTGGATGAACACCTGGGACACCACTGGACGTCACCTGGATGAACACCTGGGATTCCAGGGGACGTCACCTGAGTGAACAGCTGGGGAAAAGGGGAGAACCTTCAACACCTGGATTAACACCTGGATCTGCACCTCCACTGCATTAGACTGGCTCAGAGAGCGCTTTGCTTTGGACCCCACAGCATCTACTGTACATGTTTAGTTACCTCTATCCCCTCGACCGGATTTTATACCCTTCCTTTTGTAAATGACGATGCAAGTTTTCCTATTTGTTTTTTATTTTGCATGGCTGGTGCTGCAGGAACATTTTTTTTTTTAGTATTAACACATTTTCATTATTAAAACCCAGAGGGAAAAAAAGACCAAACACAGCATTGTGGTAGTTTGAAGTTATTGCCACACGATGGCGCTCTAAACACATGGAATTAAAAGTTGGCTCTTGGCAGAGATTTTAGACATTAGAAAAGTAACTCATTTTAGCTGCCCTCTTTTCAGTAAGGGCATTTTTACACCCAAATATACCAGACATTATATGAGAAATATAGAAATTGACACACTTTGACAAGTTCACCACAACAGTACTACTGGAAGATTACTAACCTGAAGCAGTTCAAAGATGAGTAAAATTAGCGGTAATCTTAAAACTTCCATTAACGTACGGGTTAATACTGAACTTTAAACTGGCCAGTCAGAGAGAGCGAGGGGGGAACATTCTAAAAGCATAGTCCGGTCCCCTCTGGATTTAACAATGCTGGGTCAGCGAGCCTTCCGGACGGATTTTGGCGGGTCAGCAATTCGGGCCGCGCAGCAGCTCTTCCGGCCTGGTCTAATTTGGGACATACATCGGGATTTTACACGCCTTTAACTGGGTTTACACTTGGCCTCAGCTTGATTCACTCAAGAGAAACTGTGTCTGAATTGATCTTTACCCATGGGAATAAAACCACCCCAGCGTCCAAAGAGCTATGAGCCTTTTCTCCACTAGGGGGTAGACATGTAGACATTTACTGCCACTAAATGGAATAAAAATACTAGTTTCCTGGTTCTGCATCCGAATGAGTCCGAATCTGTTTGGATGGTCTGAATCCGAAACCATTGTTACCTGAACCGTGATCTAAATACTCGCAACGGTCCCCGTTATAGACCGAACCGAAAGCCTCAACACGGTCGCGTTTATATTCACAGGACCAATTAGGGAGGGGAAATATTAAACAAATGAAACGTAGAATTCAGCCAAGAACTGCAGGCAGCTTTTTTTCCACACGTCTCCTTAATTTTCACGCTGCGTTGTTATGGGTGATATTTTAATCTCTTTCAAAGCAGCCCTTTCATAAACAACTGATTGTATTTTGGCTGTGTTCAGCGCCACGTGAGAGCGAGCTTGCTCCAGGGGGTGCTTAGCCGAGGGTTGGAGAAGGGTGGACGAGTTTCCCCCTCTAACTACGTTGCAGTGTTAATACCGGGGTTACAAAACTAGTTCCACGGCTAGCGGCAATTCCGTACAGTAAGGCTGACAAAAAGAGACTAGCTCGCAGCCTAATAAATAATATGCATATGAATTCAAATTCCAGCCCCAATAAATGTTATTAAAGAGAAAATCTGTAGTTAATTAACATTTTTTAATGAATTACCAGAGGGGGACACGCAGACAAGAAGGAACATAAGGTGCTAACCTGGAACGCAGTCGAGCTTACTAACCCAACCGGTCTTCCGTGGGCTGACCAGCTGACACAGGTGTGGTGAAATAATTAATCAGCTCCCTCAATCAAGATTCCAGAACTCCGCCCACCCAACAATTAGTGGTATTGTAAGACAGGGAGTTGTAACACGGCTACCCATGAGACGATAAGTACGTGGGACACATAACAATAATTCAAAACAAGCGCTGAAATCTCGCATGTATTTATTGCCAAATATACTCCAAACTAAAAGCAATGTTACGAATTTCCTGGACCTCTCGCTAAAAATAAGTTCCGTTTGTGACGAATTAATTCCATAGCCATTCCGTACAATAATACTTAAAAAGGGAGCTCGCAAACTAAAAACTGTATCGAAGTCAAAGTCCTGTAAAAAAACATTCTCTTAATAAATAAGTTATTAAAGATATAACCTATAACAAATGTACATTCTACCCCAACGAGCTTTCTTCTCTTCTATCCCCTCCCCTCCTGTCTGACCCCCCAGTTCACCTGTCACTCTCAGACATCAACCTTTTAGAGAGAGAGAGAGAGAGAGAGAGAGAGAGAGACGGTCCTGACCTCCCTGTTGCCCTAAGCAAAATACTGCTAAGGGGCCCTCCTACCTGATCCATGAGCCATGTAAACCATTTGCGAGGAGGAGGCGGGGCACTTGCGTTATTTGCGGAGTCCTACGCAACTTGCGTAGTGAGCGTATAGGGCCACACACACACACACACACACACACACAAGTGCGAGAAAGACTTGACTTCTATGTAATCTTAATTTACTCAGTCTTAAACTGCAAGGATGGTATCAAACTCCCACAACGAAAAACTCCCCCTTGACGAGGGGAATCACCGTAATGACCGTATGAAAAGAAATGCTCCAAACAAGTTAGGCAACACCAGGCCCTGGGCCGGACCTGTTCTCAACTTTCCACAATTCAACCCACTGTTCTGACAATTCACACTGAATCACACTGTGTGTGGAAACAGACCATTTAACCCTTCATTGTGACAAAACACTTTTCATCAACACAAAACTCAAAACTGTGACCCTTTTTTCCTCTCCGTTGTGGAACCAGGTAAGCACTTAAAGTGACATAGACATCAATAAGCATCATAATACCAACATCCATCAAGCAACCAGTTCCCTGGGGGGCGGGGCGGGTTGTTCAAGACTCTCCCATTGGTCCTGGTGAGCCTGAGGCAGCTCTAGCCAGCGTTAGAATCCTGTCCACATGGGGCAGTGGTTGCCACCAAAGTGGGATCTGACCCGGTGCTGAACCGGCGCCTTCGACACGCAGTAGTACAGCACCCTCTGTCAGAGCGGGGGAGTGCTGTTGTACTGATCCACCCCTCTGACATACTGGATTCCCAAGGCCCACTCACCTAATGACAGAACCCTTCTGGATCGCAATATATCGTCCAGCGTCTGAGACAACGCACCACTGTGACCCCAGGCCCCGACCAGTGCGTCAAAACAAACACAGGTGGGCGCAGGTACGGCCCATCGATGCAGCACTGCCTCTGCCGACAGACCTCTCACATCGCGACATCTTCGTCATTCATCAGCGCTAAACAACAGCCACGCAGCAGGGAGTCAGGTTGGTGTGAGTTCTGGTTGTGGTGCAGGCGCTGGAACCCCGGAGGGGTAAAACGTGGTCCAAACACCAAGGCTGACTGAGGAGGGCTGGCCAGGGCAAGCTTTCAGATGCCAATGCCCCCGTGGAATGCCAACACCGTCTGATGTTCAGATGGAGCACCGCTGTGATAGTCAAGCAGCCCGTAGGCACGTCTCACACGGGTGATGTCCCTCAAATGTAATATCAGTGAGAGTGACTGATAGGTGGATAAACGGTGGGTTTTGATCTCACATTCTTTATCCTCACCAGTACTGACAGAGCACAGTGGATGACTTTGTCCTCACACCTCTGAGCACGATTAGAGCAATTAAAATTGTTTACCTGATTTTCCTTCCAATTAGGAGGCCTGCTGAGAGTCTGCTAGACAAAAACATCCAGTACTTGCAAACCCATTTTCAAACCCGTGCCTTCACACTCGATGAATTGCTTTGTGTTGTGTTCCAGGTTACACATTTCAGCAGAACAGAACAGAACAGATATGGAACACTGAGTTATTTCCAGGTTATACATTTCACATAATTTACCGAAAGGGTGGACTGAAGTCCTGCACCTGCCCCGGGAGAGGAGGGAACGGGGAAGTCTACAGGTGAACACTGTGTTTGGGGGCCTTTCATGTTCATTTCACCTTCAGAGAAAGAGCTGGAACAAGCCTCGTTCAACACTTCCTGGAACACAACGCTCATCACTACGGATTAGGTAATCGTAGACGACGGATTATTCCACAAGCCCGTGCCAGAGAAAAGGACAAACCTGAACACGGCGCTTTGCGTCAGTCTCCGCATCGTCATGGCAGTCGTGGTTGTAGAAAGCGAGGTGGAATAAAATGATTCAGTCCCTCTGTAAAATGTTTAAAGGGCAGTGACTCAGACACCCAGACCACGCTCTGGTTTAGATCCCAGGTGCCACTGATAGGCTCGCCCCTCTGAGTAAATAATTCCGCTCCGTAGACAGCTACATGTAAAATTTCAGCCATGCACACTTTCCTTCATAGGTGTGTCTGGCCTGCAGACGTACAACCGGTTGTCTTGAACCCTGCAGCAGGACAGGTGCATCTCACAGGTTGATTGGGTTGCAAAACCAGTTTAATCTTGCTGGTCGGAACTACGACCTTCCACCACTATGGAGAGTGATTAGGAAGAGATGTCCCTACAGTAACAGACGCAGAAAACGGAGCTTCTCTTGCGTCCTCCTCACCCACACCCCATCGTTCTCTCAGGATACAAAGACCATGAAGGTGCCAATGATGGCGGCATCTGTTTATAAAAGGGTATAACTTGGAATCCTATTGGATTAAATATCTTCAATGCATTAAACAACGAGAGGAGATAACCTTGACTGGTAAATATCAGCATTTAAAAAAAGGCTGTTTGGGAGGTGAACTATATTGCTGAGGTGTGCCATCTTTCTTCAGAATAAGAACATTATATCTGACCTACTTGTAACTTCAGCTGGCAATACTCTTAATTAAAAAAAAAACCCAGACTCCAGAGTGGGTAACCTTTCTGTCTCCACAATGCCACCCTAATCTTTGTGTACATTGTGCTAAGAAATCTCCCAGAAGGTTGTCCGTATCCCTTGTCGGATCACAGCAGGTGGACGCACAGATAGGGCGTGTACACAGTTGCCTGGATCACGTGACTGAATGACGCATGATGGGAACCCGAAGGCTGGGACGTCAGTCTGTCCTCAGTCCTGTTAGAGATCACATGGTTCCTATATTTAACAGCATTATTAACATTTATACAACGGCCCGCTCTGCTCACAGTTCCAGGCCAATCCACACACATTCAAATCCAAATTAGGTTGAACAGAACATACTCGCGAAACAGGGCCAAAAGGATCCCGAAACCAAAACTTAACGGCAGGTAAAACTGGACTTGAGTTGGGCTTGTCATCGGCTGAAAACACAGAGGCCCTGAGCAGTCTGAACAAGAGCACGGCAAACGCCAGTTTACCCAACAAACAGCATGGGAGGTGCAACAGGTTCCCAGCTAGGAATGCTACAGGCTAGCAGCGGAACGCCCTCACACACTGCAAACAGAGACAGCATCAGTAACAGCCCAGGGGAAACCACTTCGGCTTCTCAGAATTGCTAAAATTAGGTAAGCACTCCGGGCCAGTGATGAAGTTCTCGTGTAAGACTTCTCCAACAGCCTCAGGAGGTCACAATAATAATAAAGCTACTCAAAATTCTACGCTCCTGGGAGGAATGGACGATTCCGGTGTTGCTACGTCTGTTATCTCACCACATGTCCCACACAAACACTATCTTACATCCAATAATGGATTAAAACTGAGCGAAAGGTGTCTACACCTTTTACTTCCAATGTGTCAACCTGCAAAATCATACCATTCTCATCAGCCACGTTGGCAGTCCACAAACGCAGATGTTTTAAACAATTGACAATATATCTACAAATTAGTTTCAAACTCAGTCGTACAAAAATAAACAGTCGTACAGATAAAGAATATTAATGTAACAAAAGAGGAAAAAGTTTATTTTAGGGGGAAACAATTATTAGCATTTAACCGAAATGATCTTAGACACCAATTATTCCTTTAAATCTGATACTTCCTTTTGTGTTAACAGTGGTCATTTTATATTGATTTTATAAATCTGATACTTCCTTTTGTGTTAACAGTGGTCATTTTATATTTATATATATAAGGGTGAACCCGTAACCGCGTGCTGAAGGGTGAACCCGTAACCGCGTGCTGAAGGGTGAACCCGTAACCGCGCGCTGAAGGGTGAACCCGTGACCGCGTGCTGAAGGGTGAACCCGTAACCGCGTGCTGTACCAGATAGGGGTGAGTAATGTGAGTGATGGTCTGAGTGGCACACTGTGTATTTTTTAGACTGGCTCTGATGTGGAGTGTAGGAGACAATGCAGTGAAATTAAATAAATCATAATTGTGTTTTTTATTTATTTAAAGTTACATTTGATCAGAAATAGATTTATGAACATATTTGGGCAACACATGTGTGTTTAATTTTGTAGAGGAAACGCAGCAGAGATCACCCAGAGCAGAAAGGATCTCTTGATTGAACTACAGGAATCATTTGCATTTCAAAAGCTCCAAGACACAAAGACAAAGGCCATTACCCAGAGTGCTTAGCAGAAACAGACGTCAACGTCTCATCAGCACCACTCCATAGAAACATTCCAGCCGTTTAGTTTCAGAGGTTGTGGGAAGCGTCCGACTTCTCACACGGTAATGATTTTCTACTGCTTCAGTCCAGCCTTCTGTATATTGGCATTTTGACCATGAGATAAATTGGATAAATTAAAGATTTTACCTGGTCAGCAGTCCGACTGTGTTGCTTTTAAGACAAACGTACTGCAGCTGGGGTGTAAAGTTCGAGAGGACTGCTGGACTGGGTTTGAGATGGGGCCCCTCAATCTGTTAAAACAAACTATTCCTTCTCTATGTTCATTTGAAATACCCCCCCCCTCCCAATATTTCCAACATGTAGCCTCCTCAGCCTCATAGCACAGACGCCTTTTGATAGTGGGCCTCACAAACATGCACTACTGTTATGACCCATGTCTCCCCATAGATGGCAGCACTGCGCCGCATAAGCCCTGGAAACTTCCTCCACCTTTCCAGAACAGTGAATGGCCAGTGTAGTGGTCTCTAGCCCGTTTCATGCAGGTAACCACACAATACACAGCAAGGCATTATATGCCAATAGAGATCCTTTTAACACTGGATTTCCCAGTTGTTTTTTTGTATAGAAACCCTATTTCTAGCTGTTTACGCCATCATGCCTTGATCAGATATTAAACGTAGAGTTCTGAATCACCAAAGGTTTTTTTTAAATGTGAACCGGGTGCCATAAGTGAGGGAATCGGACATAAACCGGTCTCAAAAGAAATTCCCTTTGATCACATTTAACATCTCTCAGGCTGATAAGGCCACACAGTTGTTATATACAAAACATTTTAATTCAAACTCTATATAAAAAAATAGGGTCTCCGTCATTGTTTTTACAGTGTTTAACACATGGAAAAACATTCCCAACGCCCTAACGCTGAGCCGTTAGCGCACGTAAAACCTTTGACCTACTTTACACTTCGGAGGTGTGATCTGGGATGAGGAAATTAAAACGGTTCTTTTTTAAACAGATATCAGCATCAGCCACTTTGAAGTCTTATGAAATTAAGACCTTAATATAAAAAGGAATGCAGAAAAAATAAAAAAATGGCAGGGATTTCATTAAACTGAAACAAAATAAATAAATAAATAAATAGCCACAGAGCGTGGAATGTCTAAACACAAATAAATACATGGGAAAACGTAGATTAATAGACTACAGGGTTTGTTTGTTTTATCCAACTGAGTCTAAGAGTATTGCATTGTTTGTGCATTTCACTCAGACAAAAACCTGGTCAGACACCACGCAAGAAATGAGACAGGAGAGAGTGTGGGGGG
>JAOVYW010008391.1:0-10200 GCA_025775045.1 Hiodon tergisus
GGGTTGGGTGGACATCTCTGTGTTTATCCTGTTATAAAACAAGTCCACGGGTTGGATGGATATCTCTGTGTTTATCCTGTTAGGAGGACATCTCCCACACCTCATGAGGATGAAGTGCCAGCTCACTCCACTTCAGGTTCCTGCGACTTGCCATACATCACACCCCGGTAGCCGGGGGGGTTTTTAAGCTCGGCCGAAAGTGAGGTTTTTTTTCAGCCAGGGATTCGCTGTGCAGAAAAACCCATGGTAAATGCCTGGTGTGGAAAATTCCCAGCTCATCCCCGGCGAAGACAGGGATTTCAGTGCCTTTATGGAAGTCTGGATTAACTCTAAACTGAATCCCTGTCTTCTCCTTTTCTTATCTAAATTTCCCACCCGTGCATTTTTTACCCTTCTGCCCTGTCTTGATTGTTGGGTATGATTTATTGAGGATTCCTGTTTTTATGGTTGGACTTTAGTTCCATTGACCCATGATACCTAACGCTAAACCTGATCCTGACCCTGACCTTGACCCTAACCCTTTCCTTGCTCTAACCCTAACCCTGACCCTAACCCTAACCCCAATCCCTATCCCTAACCCTAACCCTGACCCTAACCCTAGTCCTGCGATAATACATCATTCTTGAGACAGGGCTAAGACAGAACACAGTCTGTCTGACTAAAGGTCAATCTCAACTGTGTCTGCTCTCGTATTTTCCTGTAAACTGATTGGGGGACAGGGGGGCAGTGGAGTAGAGAGGACGCCGCAGAGAGCGGACCCTCGTAACGGAGCAGAGCAGGCCCGCCCCCCTGCCCAGCTAAGGACCTCTCCCAGGAGACGGAACTCAGCTTTCAAATCAATCAGAGGGGGATTTCTCTGTGCCTTTCATGGGGGTTGGATCAATATCGCTGGCTTGATATTTCCTTTTATCCTTCATGTGGAAAATCAGGTCCCGGCCGAAAACAAGAAAAATGAGGGGGACCGTGCTCACACATTCCAAACGCATTTTAATTTTAACTTCCCCATGTCTTATTAAACACGTGCGGACCCACCAAGCACCATTTTGTGCATGCACTGTTAATGATTGCCTGCGATAAATTCAAGGGACTTTCAAACGCATTCAAACAATTTTCAGCAGCGCGCCAGGCATTTATTATCGAGCCACTCGTTAGGCATTGTTTATCATTGGGGGGAAAGAAGATCAATCATAAGGCTCTGCTACGTTTGATGTTGAGGTTGAGGAATCAGCAAAGGCATGTCGTTTGTCAGGGAGAAGGGTTCCAGGTGCCATTAACTGGCTATTTAAACAGGTGACAAATTGCACCCTCTCTTCATTACGAGGGCACCAGTGTGTAAATGTTAGACCATGCAGGGCATGACATCCCATTGCACAAAAGAAGATGATGTCAGGGCGCTTCTGTAGTGAAAAGACTGGCCAAAAAAACTTAAAAAAATGAATCAATATGATTTCCCCCATAACACATAGAGATCTGTTGCAATAATCTGTCAAACATCAGAACTGAGGCAATTTCACGGATGGGCGACCCGCTAAAATGTACATGGGTCCACCTGAACGGTGTCGTCGCCAGGTTTTAATGTGGAATTAACTTGACTGGGCAGAAATGCTGAGCTGTGCTATCTGCACTGAGAGGCAGCGTTAACACGTTCATTTAATGACCTGCGCCGCAGTTAGCCCATTTGCCACCCAGTTTCGCCAGCCCTGTTGAAGCGTCATGGGAGCAGGCACAGTGCGCAGGGCCTCTTTCTCACACATTCGGTCGCAAGAAAATGTGAGACGCTGCCGGCGGAGCTTGCTCAACTTGGTGGAAAGCGTCCTCACAATTTCCCAAATGTCAGAGCCAGAGACTCGGACATGTTACCCTGTACGATTGCCGGGTGAGAGTAAGGCTAATTTATCTCCTTCTCTCTTCCGCCAGACGAGCCGGCCGTATGAAATATTTCATTGGCCCAACAGGTTTAATAAATCCTTGTTTTGAAGCAGAGTCAATAGAACCCTGGGGGGGGTTTCTCCGAGTGTCTTCGAATCTAACCTGGTTTCCATAGAAACCCAGCCATTACACAAAAGATGACCCCACTGTCACTCGTTATAAATTGTCTCGTTTTAAACAGAGGGAAAAAAGAGCTTTTTACGATTCTGTTCGCCAGGGAAGGGTACACTACGATGACAATGTGTTCAGTGTCAATGGCAACAAGCTGCTCGTGGCTGAATCTGTCACCAGATGGGCCCTGCACGGAGCGCCCTACCCCTCTCGACACTTTGGCTGAGAAGAGCTCTGTAATGTGGGGCCGTGAGCGACTCCCCTCGCAAAACACCATTTGTGAAAAACATCAAACAAACAGGAAGTTAAAGTAAATTTGCTGTTGCAGTTGAAGCCACTCTTTCATCCATTCGTGCATATCGATTCAGTGCCTTGACCGCGGTAAGCCCTGCTACTCCTCAACAAGAACCACTGGGGCTCTGATCTCACACATTAAACCTGCGAGGAGTGGTGGTGGATGGGGGGGGGGTCAAGCCCGCCATCGCAATTTCGCAGCTGCCTGTGGATGTTGAAATACCTGCTGCTGCAATCAATAAAGGGCTTTGGACAGCGGCTCCCGGCTCCCAGGGCCGGGGTTTACTCACGCCGTCACAGCCATCGCTAATCGCTCTATTTCGCCACTTCTTTCTCACGCCTTTTTCAAATCTCTTAATCCCCAGATCCCTGAGTCCCAGCGCATTGGCCCAGGTTAGGAGGTCTTGGCTTTCGTGGGGCTGACAGAGGTGCGCAGGTTCCTCGCAGGCGCACGCGGATTTGAGCCATAGAAATCGCACGCTCGGCATTCTCGAACGGTGCACCTTAGCGAACTTCCTGTGTGAGTTCTGATTTAGGGAAGCGCTAATGCGACGGGCGGGAGTACGGATGCCTGGCACACACATTGGTACGAACCGCACTCTTCAGGCCACGAATGGACGGTTTGTGTCAATGTCAGGAAAGGGGCCGCAAGTGCTCGCGTTAAGACAAGCATCCCGCGCCAATTAGCATTTAAAGCTTGTCTCCCGGTCAGAAACCCCATTATTTCACAGCAACTCCACAAATGAGCTGAAGAACTGAAGCTCCAGTTACCAGGTTTTCCCGGGCCGCGATCTGCTGGGCTTCACAGCAGAGGCCCTGGGAAAATTGACACACAAAACAAAAGGAAGAAAAAGAGTAAAAGGCACAAGGTTAAGGACAAAAGATAGCGTCTGTCAGCACTCCTGATGAAGCCACGTTTTGCAGCTGTTTGCATTTCATCCCCACAGAACGCCACGGAGCCTGGATAACACCCCGGCACTCCTGTTCCCCACGACGTGAGCTACGTGCGGATGCAGCCAAGGGTCCTGGCAAGGGGTCTCCTGCGTCTCTGACACCCATGAGAACGGGTCGCTCTCAGGGAGGTGAGCCGCCGCCTCAGCCCTCTTTCGGGTTAATTAAAAACAGTTCAGTTTAGAGGCTGGCGATGGAGGACACTAATGGTGGTAGTAACCCGCTGGTGCATCAGACGCTTTTAACCGTCTGCATCTTCCAGGGGCCATAAAACATCCCTGGATAAAAGCGGAGAATAAATAAATAAATAAATAAATAGGAGCGAGGGTGGTGGTGGTGGTGTTTGCCGCAGGGTTGTTTAGGATTTAGGGACTGGGGCGTGGTCCTCCAAGCAGGATCAGACTTAAGGTGTTCTCGAGCCAGGTTTTTTTTTTTTTTCCAGCTCTGCTCTGCTGAAATTTCTGCCCGACCTCAATGATGTGGGAGGAGAGCGAATGCCCAGATGCTCCAGGTAGAAAAACCTCACACACGGGGTCATCTGCACGCTCAGGGATCATCTGCACACACGGGGTCACCTGCACACTCCGGGGTCAGGGTTGGGCTAGCCTGATCTAAATTCTCGACAGTCCATGTTTCGGCAGACAGCATTTCACACTTTTTGGTCTGTATCTAAGTTCAGCTCAATCAGCCCTGATATGATTTGATACAATAAGTAAGAAAATAATTCATGGCCGAAATTTTGGCTCAATATAGGTTAGAGCCTAACCTGATAGACTTACGGGACACCCGGAATGCAGTGGGAGAGGAAGGTTCTTCAGACAGCCCTGCAAGTCTGCAGAGCCTCAGGAAGCCAACCAGAAATGCTGGTCAGCGGTAGGCTGCCAAAACTCTGCCCATCCCAGCCACCCAGCCCAGAGCCATGCTCTCCTGGTCACAGTCAGCAAATGACACCATGAGGCTCAATCTGAACACGGCAGAGCTCCTTGGCAGAATTGTGCACCGATGATTAGAGTATACGGCTGCTGTGTCAGGTAGGACGCAAGACTCGTGTACTTATAAACGCCGTTGTTTATTAAGTGTCAGAACAAGACACTCACTAACACGTGCGTCTTTGCTATAACCATACCCCCTGTGTCCTTAACCAAAAACTGTCCCCCTAGGAACCGTTCGCCCACAGTTCCCCATTACGTCACCCCTGTAACATCGAACATACAAACTCTAGACATAACAACGGGACAATTTTCAATCCCGGGAACTGAGGCTAAGCACCAGTCACAGAGGTATAACAGCCGTTGGTATAACAGCCAGAATCCGAAATGCCACCCACAGGGCCAACCCAGATTGCCCTATTACGTACTGTACTGTCAGCCACATTTCTGTCTCTCTCACCGTTTATATCTCGTGTTGCCCTTTCTTACAGCCCAGCGGTGAAGGCCAGGTCTCTCTTCATCATAGCCTGCTGACCCATGGGACGCCTTCTCCTAGGCCAGTCGATCTATGACACGCCGCTGCAGGTGGGGCGCTGCCCTTCTGATGTGTTTTTGATCCGAAACACACGGGGCTCCCACCTGAAGTGCCTCATCACACCTTGTGTTGGTCCCTGGTGACGGATACGCCCTGTTAACTCCCACTCCGGTCCCAAGCGGAGCGCTAATCGCTCTGTTTGCTTTGAGACTATGATCCATGTACCGAGGCTAAAAAGAAAAGGCCTACCTGCAGCTAATTAATCTGTTTTAGTGTACCGGCCTGTGTTTATGATCCTTTGGTAATGAATCAAAACCTACTGAGCAGCTTTCTCTTCACGCCTGGAGGTAAGCATCGCAATTAGTTCAAGTTTCTTTCACTTAATTTTTCATGCATTGTAAATGAAACAGGATTTCTAAAGTAACCCTGCCGATTGAAAAATAAAAAAAGTATTTTCCTGATTTAATCACTGTGAATCCAACAGTGGCAACGCCCTCGAGTGCTTGTGATTACCAACCAGAAAAGGCAAGATGTTCACTAGACGGAAGGACTTCATTATAACTTTCATAGTGGTGCAGGTTTTCCTCTCTAGCTTTCCAGTGCAAAGAAGCACTGTTCAAAGCAGCCGCCTAGTTACATGACATACACTGGCCTCTGTATCAAAGGGCCCCATGTGATAAGATAGAAAAGCCCCCCTGAGTGATCTGGCTTTTACAACCCCCCACACAACCCCACCCGTGACCCTGTTGACAATAAAGACGGCCACACTTCTTGCTGCGACACGAGGCAATTTTAGGCTCAATTTGCCAACCAACAATTACCGTGATTGTCGAACAGTAATGGCCTACTCACGAACCCTGGCCACCTTCTCCATCTTATTTTTCCAACACCCCGCTGTGTGGCTGCCAATCACTGGCTTTCTGTCAGGCGCAACCACACCATCCTGACACCTCGTTACGATGTGGCATCCACCACCCCTTGTGTCTTGGCCAGGCTGTGATACTCTAATTACCATTGTTGCCACTGTAACCAACATCCCCGTCCAGACAATCCTACCCAGAGTGACTTAAAGTCAGATCGTTTATGCTGCTGGATATTTACAGAAGGCCGTCAGGTTAATTACCGCGCTCCAGGTGCCCCGGGTTACACCAGCTGCCCAGAGTTTCTTATCTATGTCTAGGGTAGACCAAAACAAAACCAGCTACATCTTAACAGAGAGACGCTTTGCTGAGCAGGGGACGCGGTGCGGAACAAAGGTCTGCTGTTTCCCTGTGATCTTTAAAGGGACCACTGAACTCTTTGTAAGCTGTGGAAAGGTGCACCTTTTTCTTTCATGGTGCTGGACCGCTGTCACTCAATCTGCCCCCGATCTAAAAACAAACCAGCATAACGAATGCCCCCTCCCCTCGTCACAATCATGTCATATAGGTAGCTACTGGCAAAGGTGTTGTCTTAAACTGAGGTCTCTGATGAATACATGCATGCACGAATACATCCATGAACAAATGCATAGATCAATCAATCGCTTGATTGCTCGGCTTGGCGGCTGAAAATTTCTCAGAATCAACAAATGAATTGCCTCCCACCGTCATGGCCACACCCGAGCTTCGCCTGTGATTTTTTAATGAGCGGGTGAGGCAAGTTGGGGTTGGAGTGAGGCGGAGGCACAGTCAGAATGGAAAGGCTCACCACAGCATTCCCAACAATACCAACAAATTCCCATTCCCCTTTAAAAAAAACATCAAGCATCAAATTTTTATCTTTATTCACACTTCGGTAAAAGTGAACTGAGAACTGAGACACACACTTAAAGGGCAAGGCGGCTGCAGTGAGTTTAGCTGTTTTGTCCCGCTCAGTTAAATCGCCCAGCATGAATAATGGACAAACGCGAATCCCCTAGCATGTCTGAAGACTCAAAGCGTGTCCGCGAGACCCGGCCAACGCCTCCTCGCTGCCATTGACCGTAACACAGAAACACAGAAACGGTGCGTGGGTGGAACGCACCCCGTCTCACGGGGCTAAGCCGCGGGACTCATCGTTAGGAGGCTACTGACGCGTTTCTTGTTCGGTCTTTAGGCGTCCTGTTTTTTTGTGGGAGAGCACCTAAGAAACACGGGTCTGCCTCCCACCCTCGACGCATCCAGAAATAACCTCCCCACACCGAAACACACACACAACGCACCCCGCACTCCGCACTCCACTCATCCGGACTTCAATAACAATCTGAGGGTCGCCGTTTAAACGGAAGACGCGCATTTGGCAAATGCATTCCATTGATGAAGATAAGGCCTAATGTGTGTATTGCCCAGTCTCATCCCTTCTGTGCGCTCTTTGATGCTCCCAGCCGTCGTCGCCATGGTGAGGCAGGGGAGCGATTTGCATTTGTGGCGGAAGAGCCGAGGCAGGGGTGCTGGAGAGATGAAAGGCCGCGACAGACGTCCGCCACAGACAGCCCAGGCAAACTGGGCTGCTGGTGGCATGAGGTCCGTGGATGGGTGGGGGGGGCAACCCACTCGAATAAAGGTGCAGGTGCATGATAGAGTCAAAGTTGAGCCTTTTTTATACACCTCTTTGACAAGGTCTTGAGCTAATCAGTGGCGCAATTTATTCGCTCATCAGAACCCCTCATCAAGCTGGACATTTTGAGCTGGTCTATCCAGATTGACTGTTATCCAGGAGACCCCCCTCATCAAGCTGGACATTTTGAGCTGGTCTGTCCGTGTCACACCGCCGCTTGTGGCCTGACAACAGTTAGCCTCTGAGCAGGTGCAGGGCGTATGACGTGCGCCCGGCACAAGGCCCAGCATGCAACTCTTCCTCTCTGCCTCTTGGGAGTCTCCAGCCACTTCACCTACATGTGCCCTGCTTAGTTTTTCCTCTCTATGAGGTGCGTTTGATGTCAGGCGGGCCCATAAATAATGGAGTATTCCACATTGATCAGCGCGATGCAGACTCTTCAGTCTTTGTCCAGGATAAGTTCCTTCACACACAGTGGCAAACCGCATCGGCACTGCAGACGCCCTCTTTTCTCACTAGTCCAACGCAGGTGAACATGAACCTCTGATAGAAAGCTCTACTGCTCCGGAGAACAGGTAATACTCAAAGTGTTAACTTCACAGGTTCAGTTAAACAGCATGTCAGTGTCGTGAAAGGGTTGCGCCGCACGGAACGCGATGGGCGACCCTCTGCTTGTCTGCGTAACAAGCGACCAGGTGATGCCTTTTAAATTTTCACACGGAAATGAGAGTATATACACAGAAAAACTGCCGGTGTTAAATCAACACTGTCTTTGTTTATATGGATCCAAATAGTCTGACCTTGACTCATATAAAAACTGACCGTGTTAATTTAACACTGGCAGTTTTGCTGTGTAAAATTGGAATTAGACCCCCCCCCCCCCACGCCTCATTTGCACTGCGCTCACCCCGAAAGCTCCGTCTCGCCAGAATGGCCCCGGTAAGCCAGAGCAGACGCCCGGCCCGGTTTGTGGCAGTTGGAAATCGATCCAAGCAAAACAATTGTCAAAAAAAGCAGAGTTGGTTTTATCACCTTCAAACAGATTGGCTCTCTGGAGGTACATATGGCACCTTTAAATTAAGGATTTCATATATCATCAGAATTGATGCGATGGCAATGAATCTTTACGGCCGAGTTTTACCACTTCATTGTGCACCACTAATCACCAGCAAGGCGGTTGCACCAAGAGTCAACTCTGTGTGTGTGTGTGTGTGTGTGTGTGTGTGTGTGCGTGTGTGTGTGACATTTCAAAGAGAAGTCATAAAAGACCCCACAGGAGAATAGACGCCCCCCTTCTCCCGACTCCATACCCTCAACCCCCCCACCCCCCCACCTCCTTCCCGGAAAAGACCCCCGTTGCCGCCCAGATCTACAGAGATCATGTTAGCCGCGTTGCGGTCGCTCGAGCAGGCCGTGCGTCAGGACGCCAGCGCCGGGTCGGGGGAGTGGGGGATGTTTGCTGAAAAATGAGTAATGTCTGATTGGATTAGGCAACTGTCAGCGCTGCAGCTGCTGCTGCTCTCAGTCGACAGCCATGCGCGGACTGCATCAGGAGGAGCAGAGCACCCAGAGGAGGCTCCCTCGATCGGGGCAGCCGGCACCGGGGGAGGGCTCGGAAAAACCCCACCGTGCGCTCCACAGTTTCACCACCTGTCCAGCCAAACAAGTCAAGGAACACGCCCCTTCCCTGTGTTCTCTTGCCGCCCCTGTTTGAAACACCGAAGCTACCCAGTGCAGATGCAGCACTGGGAATCAGTCCCTAAGCGCCACTGATTACGTTGTGTTTTAAACCAAAGCCCTCCTGGGAGCTTTTATTACATCTGCCCTGAAGCGGCGAGCCTGACTGACACATGTACAGCGTGCTGAAAAGTTGCTGAAAACAAGCCCAACAGGGTCCCTTTAGCGCGGCATTCCCGTAGCGTGCCGTCCCCGTAGGGAGTCGTCCCCGTAGGGAGTCGTCCACGTAGCGTGCCGTCCCCGTAGCGTGCCGTCCCCGTAGGGAGTCGTCTGCATCGTGGAGCAAATCACACACACTTCGCCCCTCACCTTTCCGTCTGTCACTAGTGCCCGGAAACCACAACAACTCCTATACCCCCCCCCCCAACCCCCTGCAACAGGAGGTCCAAAAAGGGCAAAACTCTGCATGCAACAAAGGAGTCAACGTGCTATGAAGTACGCAGCCAGCAACACCAGCAAAACTGTATGACTGCAGGAACCACCTTGATCCAATATAAATATAAAGGCGTCACATTCATGGGAACAATTTGGAATTAGTCAGCTCTTCATAATAGCTCAATTGCAAATGACACTTTTGCTAATGATCCTTAAGCTAATTGCATTTTTCACTGATAAAGTGATAAAGTAAGATGGGAGAAATTAATAAAAAAGATTTAAAGACCAGGAAAATAACTAAGGATGCGACCACAGAGACACACAGGAGGAGCTGAATCCTTTAAAATCCCAGAAGTAATTCACACGACAACGAACTTCACTCATTTCGAGAAATGCAAAAGCAATGGACAAACTGTCTTTCCGGGGGGGTGGAACCCCCGAGCCTGCTCTCCCCACAACCCCCCACCAGACCGCCGAGCCCGGTTCCGATAAGCGAGACCAGCTGATGGGGGAGAGCGGCCGCGCAGGGTAAAAGAACCGAGTCCAAACGCGGAGTGACAGAGGCACTCACCGGTGACGGCACGCTCCGGGCTTTGTTTCCCAGCCTCGGCTGCTCCTCGATCCTCTCCCTCCCCGGCTTCCAGACGGAATGAGCCTCCGCTAAGCTCAGAACCTGGTTTCTATGGCACTGCAAGTCAGCCAGTCAGCCATCCAGGCGCTCTGTTGCAGAATGTCTAGGGGGTAGATACTCCACGCAGCCTGGAGAGCAGTTAGAGACACTTCGTACATAACCTCCTGCTAATCCCGAGCGGAGCCAAATCA
>JAOVYW010008393.1:0-10199 GCA_025775045.1 Hiodon tergisus
CCCCCCCCCCCCCCCCCCCCCCCCCCCCCCCCCCCCCCCCCGCATAAAAATAGCGGCCTGGTTCTGCCAGCGCAGGTTGTTTTCCCTCCAAGGTTTACCAACACCCTCTGCAGGGGGTCGCTCGGACAAAGCGGCCAGGCCCCGGGGTCCACGCGCTGCGACCAGGGCCTTTCACACATTCTCCTTCCAAAGCCAGCCCCTGCATATCAATGAATGCCGGTGACATGTGGGAAGCAACTGAACCATCATTCAAGGCACCAGACACAGGGCCCTGAGCACAGACAATGGCGCTCTAATGGCGTACATTCAGACAACAGACACCGTGCGCGGCTGAAAGTGATTCCCTCCCCCCCACCCCCACACTTGATTTGTTGTGCTGTAGCGTAGGCTGACTGAGCAGAGAGATGCATTCTGAACATTGTATAAAATATTGAGTAAAATTTGATTTGTGAAAATAGTGTAGAAAGATTGTGAATGCGTTAGGTTTGTACTTGTACTGTAACTGAAAGGAATTTTTCTAATAGATACTCAATATAATCACTTTTTTTTGTGTCATATATATATATGTATATATATACACACAAAGACGATGTTAGGTAAAAACTCAGTTAGCTTCTCGGTTGTAGCAATATAGTTGACTGTAAACCTCCAGAGTTTTCACAAAAAGTTGGTGCCAAAAGTTACTTTTCATTTCAGGCTGTTGAAGAGGTTGTATAAGAAACAGTAGTCTCACAACACAAGTCAGACGCTTCATACTATGGGCTGAATATCATTTAAAAAGGAACAAAACAATTAAGATGAATGTAATTATTGGCAGTGAACTCTAACGGGATCATTCTAGTAACCGCTTTAATCCAGCCATAGAAATAGGTAAGGCTAAAAATGCAAGCCAGCTGAGTTGTATATAAAACAAAGTTCTCAATTACCAGACACTGAACCCTATAAAAACTAAAATGCAGAAAAATAGAAATGTCATAGGAAATCTCATCGCAGGCGAATTCGAAGATCCGAGAATGGGAGCCGCACTTTGTATTGCGGAACTGTTGTTTGAGAGATAAGCAATTTCTGAAAGCGAATTTTGGCTCACCGAAAGCCGTGTGCTTGATGAACCACAGAGCGCGGAGTGGTTTACTTTCTATGCGCCTGCCCTTGGTCGCTGTTATCATGCTTGGGGCAGGCATGAAACGCAAGTTGTGCCAAAGGGTTTCTGATTAAGCCCCCCCTCCGTGAGCACGTGGGCGGAGCCAGGATGTTCAGGCTATGCCACTTCAGCAAAGGTCAGGGCCTTTTATATCACAAATAATCACTATTTATATCACAAATAATCACTATTTATATCACTGCTGCACTTGACTAATGCCATTATGGCTGCAATAGTACTAATTGCTAAGGTTTTTCAAAATAAATTTTAATCCCTGTACCTTTAAAATATGTTTCCGCCAGAATTTCCATGTTAGTCTTTTGGAGCTAGAATTTCATTTTGGAACGACCTGCTTCATATCAACGGTAATAATACTTTATACACCCTTCTCCTTACGCACAAAGCAGAAACGGCCGCAGTTTATGGGTATGCAATACGACCACGCCGCCAATGTAAAGCTTTTCATTCAGCCAGGAAGAAGTAGGTCACATGCTACGTAACTCGCTGCTCCTGACACTGCTGGCAGCATCTATATTCCGACATACACATTTTAAACCTCTGCATGGGCGCGTTACGCAAGGTCTCCGGGAAGTGGTGCAGAGTGTTTCTGGGTCACGGGAGCCCCGAAAGCCCTCCGCTGCTGTCCATTGTGCATCGCCGTGCTCGTGTCCACACAAAACACGCACACCAACAAAATAACCGCAACAACAACAACAACAATGAATAACCTGCCGCTCTGAGATAAAGCCACAAGTATGACCATGCAGCTTAGGGAAAGCTCAAGTGGAATTCATTACCATATTATTATTAACATATGTACAAATTCCTAATAATAATGAATATGGTTGTTTCCATAGAACGCTTAAAACTTCGGTGAACACATCCTTAAAGTTTGGTGGTGAACTCAAAGACTTAACTTAAACTGAATCACGTGCACCAGGGAATTGTCCCGTAATAGACCGTTTCAAAATTGCATGGGGATTCCCGGCAGTCAGTTCCTCTGAGCCAATTGCCAACGTAGGCCTCCAGTTGCAGTGCTAATTGATCCGACGCATCTGCAAATGGAATAAGCTCGTATGATGCTGTAGGCTGGCAGCTTCGTTAACTCCACTGGTTCTGTGGACAGTTGAAGGTGTAGGTGTAGTTCGCCCATATTAAAAACACACGTGGCAGAAACGGAGGGAGTAGAGTGAACTGACATCTTATTTGGCCTTTGCACTGGCCATTATCTAATCACGTCCAAACTGCGTTATTATGCAGCCAAGAGCTTTGGTTGTGCAGATTAATTTCATCGTTCACTCCAACGTTGCATAATTAACAATAAAATCTGAAAGTCTCAGATGTGGAACGTGGAAGCTGATCCATTAAATGATAAAGGATTCCCATGCCAAGATAAACAGACTATTGTTTGAGAGGATGCCATGACCTTCAAAAGTGTGGTCAAAAGTACTTGAGACCAGCTGATGTATGTACCGCCGAATTGAACTAAGAGTATACAAGAGCAAAGGTATCAACTGGGTAGCATACACACTACTGAATTTCTTTGTCTGAGGTACTGAGCTCGAGTTTCCAAAAAAGAAGACATTTGAACAACAACGCAAGAAAACTCCTCAATATGAAGCAATGATCTGTGAAAACAAGGTGCTAAGTGATGAGGGTTTTAAAGTTTTAACTTTAGGACTTCCGTACCGTACGGGGCTGAAACGTCTTTCTGCTAGTTCAGCCTGATTATGGGAATTTTGTGTGGGGAACAAAATGAGAAAATATCTTTGGACATGATATGATATAACTGGACTGAATGAAAATGTATCAATTTCAACTTAAGTTTTAAATTTTTTTTATCACTTACCATCGCAGTGCGTCACTAGTTTCGTCTTAAACTGACTGAAAATGTGTTTACCTTAAACGTGTTTGCAACCTGTCAGATAACACAGGAGAGGCACATAATGAGTTGGACAGTCCATGTCTAGTCTCTCCCCACAGACTGTATAATATCACAAAGTTTTTGCTATGCAGCTTTGGCTGAGTGAAACGTTATCATGTCTGTTGTGAGGTAGATTAAGTTAACTGTGGAAAAAAGAAGTTGAAAGGAATATTTTGCGGCGGTGCACATATACCGAAGAGTTAGTAACGTGGATGAAATGGCGTTAACGAGCCAACTGCTCATTCTTCTCTTCATCTCCCACAATTAACGGATGGCAGTCGCAGAGCTTTTAATGAGCACTTCCATTGCGGTTATTATACTTCCTCACAAAAGGTATCACAGCTTCGTACGCCGGAGGACTGCTAATAGACAGCCACATCTAACAAACATTTTTTTTCTTTCTTTCAGATTTCGGTTTCAAAAACCTGTCTAATGCAGAGACTGTGGTCGTACACAAGTTATATTTCACGAGAGAAAATGCAATGATATTTTAGTTGGCTTAGTCTTACACCGTCCAAGCCCAAACTCAGAAGAGGTTACATTGCTTTTCCACACTAGGCTGCACAATATGTGTTGGGTTTGCCTTCCCCCTCTTAGTGTACAGAATGGTCACGTCAATCATAACAGTTATTTTTCTGTCAACAGTACCCGAGGAGTGTCGGTTCACGTGTCATTTCTCTTTTGATTGCAAACAGAAGATTAATGCCAAACTCCTCTGAGTGCTCCAGCATCTGTATTGGCAACCATGGAGATGAATGGATGGATTATTCCTGTCACATGTGCAACACTGGACACCTTTCGACCCAAAAGCTTGATTTATCCATGTGATGGTTCCAATGTGGCTCAAACACAGTAAATCCATTTGAACTCTGTAATTAAAGTTGCCTCTGATTGCCTTTGCCTCATGATCCTCAATGTATTTGTTTGTTCCAGCAAAATTTGTCTGTCTTAGATCGGTCGCCTGCAAACACACTAGAACGCTAGTGGTTCATTCCACTCAAGCGTCTCAGAAGATCTCAAAATGAATAAAGTAGGAACTGTACAAAATCTTTAGCATTGAATTTAACTTTTCATGAGATAAAAAAAACTACAGAAAGCATTCCTCAGGGAGTCTTCCCTTCTGTTTTTGTTGAAGAAAAAAAACTTTTTTGTAGTTGCCAATTTCACAAATTTTGTGAGGGCTTCTATCTGCAGGCAGACAGGAAACGGATATGAGACGATGTTTGCCGAGAGTCGGGACACACAGGGGCCGGTTTACGCCTGTCCTAATCTGGGCTGCGTTGTTGTGTCAAAGTTGTGTGCCAGCGTTAAAGAACGCCTGTTCACAGTAATGGGCAGAACGATCCAGATCTGCACCCACTGATCTGATTGATATTACCCTGCCTGTGCTCAGGCTGTGGTTGTCTTTCCAGGAGCAATTCCATTAATAAACTTTACATAATCCTGGGCTAAGGTGCTGGGGCCTGTGAACCAGGAGAACAAAAGAATGATCTGAATAGGACATAATCCATCAGTCTACCATTGAAAGTAGTGATTCTACCATGGTGCATAATTCATCACGAGGGCACGCATGATTTCACTTGTGCAGCCTAACGAAGCTTCTCAATAATGCATTTGATTTATTTTTGCTGGACACTAATTATATCGTTTATTTTTGGTAAATTTAGTGAGCCTTTGATTTATCTTATCATTGAAGATAATGAAAGTAATTTACGCTGGTTATTATTCTGTGAAAAAACCTAGGCAATAGCAACCCAAAACTAAACAATTACTTCTCGAAATAGCCCAGGAATAGGGACATACATTAAAGACATAATTAATGTCATCTGATGTATTTGCCTTTCCACTGTGACAATCATTACTGTTCATTTAATTTCTGTTAACTGCCATTTACAGCTTTGGACCTCTCCAGCACATTCATTTAGCTTCTGCTGCAAGAAATAATTTGACTTCTCCACACATTCATTTCTCAAAATTTCGACCCACTACCTTTAGACTTATTTAAACAGCAACTAACTTCGCTTAAACCGCTGTCAACAAATGACCTTTTAGAGCAGTCACAAACAAACGTCTAACTGGAAGAGTTTTATCCGTCCAGTCGAACCGGCATCAAGAGTTTAAGTGAGAGCACACACCGGAGTGGTCGCGGAGAACTCTCCCACATTTATGAACAGTTTGTCAAAGCACTGACGGGTAGCTTCAGTGACTGTGACAACCCAGCCACTTCCAAATGGAAGAGACATAAATAAGTAATGCAAAGCCCCACGTTCTTCGCAGCACCTCCATTTTTTTTTCTCTCTCTTCCTCTCTAGGATTTGTGGTGTAGCATTCTGATGATTTATTTTGATCTGTTCATTCTGCCCGCATAATCCAGACTCCGGCTGGGTAGCGGGAGAAATCCTTAATCTTTGATGGCGAGGTTGTGCGATGCAACCTACTCGACTGGCGTGTGAAAATTCGGGCTTTGAAGCGCCTCTGCGAAAAAACAACAACATCTGTCTCCGCTCGGTTTTATTCGGTCTCAAGGTTTCAGCGGGCGGGGCCATCTCAGATTTTAGATAACTTCATCACAGAGGTGTGTTCTGCTGAAGTTTAACAGACTTTTTCAAATTGGATTGCTCTTGATGGTCTCCTGAAATGTCAGGATAAACAAGGAAAAAATGACTACTCTCTATGTACTAAATCCACTTTCATGTCTGGCTTGGATCAATGAGCTCCAAGCTCGGGTTTGCACCACTGAATTCAGACAAAAGTAGCTCGATCAAAATCGTTTTTTATTCTGTCAAAGTAATTTTACATTTACTTATGTGCTTCTTCAATTTTTTCACATTAAACTCATAGACAGTTCCTTTCTAAGAAATGCATTACTGAAATGAAATGAAATACAAAAGTTCCATTCCTAATCTTATAAACTGAGCTGGAAATTTCGTTGTAGCGTGAACAATATCTAGTGAGGAAAAAAAATGTTTGGCATTTAAGAAAAATCAATCCTATTGATCTATCGCAGAAGGGGATTTATGCTGTGATAAAATACACACCCATAAATATCCTCTCACTGTGATTTTCTGTTGTGTCATTGTGATAATCTGGCCTCTGACGGCACTCTTGTCCGCTTGAGGGTCACTCTCCATAAGATTCCCTTCCTTTGACCCGCGTGATTCTCCCGTTGCCACGACAACAGCAATTGAACATCAATCCTTTGCACATTCTCTACCCGAGCTCATGAGGAAAGACCCGTCAGACGTGGGAAAGCAGAGATCCTCAAACATGCTATTAGCGCGTTTTTTTTTTTTTTTTTTTGCACGTTACCGTCGCAAGACGCATGGAAAACGGCACACAGAGACGTGGATAACAGATGTTCAGAAAACTAAATAATTTGCTTATTGCACACTTAAGAGTCCATGCTCTGACGCACATTCACATCATGAGATCAGGTTGCACTTTTCTGTATTTGATTAGAGCTGCCCTGCAGTAGGTTACATCAAGGCTCTCAAATGGAATTTTCTCATAACATGATTGTTAGAACGTGTAATGGTGGTGCTATGCCTGATCCAAATGAGTGAAAATGCTCAGTTGCCTTTACTGAGGCTAGCTGCCTCAGTAAAGGCTCAAATGGAGGGTAGCCTGGGTTACTGGGTGTTTAACTTTGGCATATAAAGGCACTGCATCACAGATGTACTCTTCGATGTTGGCTGAGGTTGCGTTGTAGCATACTTAATAATGAGTTTAATTGAGTTTCAGGTTCCGTGAACGTTATGGTAGTTCATAGCGCTAGTCTAAAAGACAAAAATGACTCCCGCATTTTTGTTCTTCTTTCATTTAGGTGTGCTAGGTAACCAAACGTGCAATATTTCAGATCTGAAAGTGAAAAAAAGTTAACCCAATTTAAATGATAATTGGGGTCAGCTGTTTGAATACTTGATTTGGGACAGGCCTGCCCAATATAAATTGGATTAACTTTGACGCATGCAATCAGAGTGAAGCTGTCTGCATTTATGAGACTCTGGGCTCCACCGAACCACATTCAGAACCATATTGTTCAAATGGAGACCATTTGGGACAGTATTGAATCATCCCAGGCAAGGTCCAGGAAAATCCAAAGAACAGTAGAACAACAATCAGACATCTGCTGGTCTTTCTCACCTCGGCTGAGGTCCACCATCATAAAGACACAAGGGCGAAAATGTGATTCATGGCAGAGCAGCCAGGTGAAAACCATAGCTCATTAATACGGACGTGAGTCAGGATTATTATAGCTCCCAGTGCCGGCCAGAGGAGGAGGGGGTCCATGCCTTCTGGTGATAGTGCAATGGTTTGGGAATGTCAAAGCCTTTGCTCCAACAGTACCTGGGCACCTCCCTATCGTTGAAGGAAGCATGAATCTGCTCTGTATCAGAAAGTCAAGTCCATAAGCTGAAGCTCGGCTGGGTCATGCCACAAGACACTGATACGAAACACACAAGCAAGTCTAAATCAGAATGGTTGAAGAAACGAAAAGTACAGAAATGGCCAAGTCAGTATCCAGACCCAAACCTCACTGAGATGTTGTCGCAGGGCCTGAAATGAGCAGAAACGAGCAGAAACTCGACACTGTGTGAAAGTATTTCTACATGGCGTAGTGGGCCAAAATTCCTCCACAACACCCTGAGAGACAACGGGGCCGTTGGGTCATACGTATCGTTCTTTAATAAATAAACAAATATCACATTTTTTCATTTGTTTACTCAGGGTCCCTTCATTATATATGTGTTTTTTGTTGAAGATCTGATAACATTCAGCATCAAAAATATTCAAAAATGCAGAAAATCAGACAGGGGACCAATAATCTTTCACGGTACTGTGTACAGTATATATATATATATATATAGGAACATGCAATGCATTTTAATTTGTCATATTTGTTTTCCAATAATCGCCTTGCTAACATATAATTGAGGCCTAATTAAATTATCTAATTAATTTGATATCTTCTGGCTCTGCTGCTATGCTAAGCTCCAGAGGTAAATAAAGTCAATTCTCAATACCCAGATCAAATCTGCCCTCCCATTAAATAACTTGGAGGATTTATAAATAACTGACTTAATTATGCCTACTATATCATTGTAGATAAACATCTAGTTTGTAGAACATGAAGGAAACCGTTGAAATGAATGTGCGTGCTATGACAGAAATATGAGTAAAAATGCGTTTTAGGTTGCTAAAATGAGAAATCCGGATATTTGAGGTATTTTAAAGGTAGTGTCCCAGCTATGGGGATGAATATGGAAAGCGAAAGATATCAAACCGTTTTTGTTGGCTGTTTATTACACACTACTTTCTAAGAAAATTAGTGACACGCTAGAGCAGGGGTTCCCACTTCCAGCCCCCGGGTACCCCAGGTCTGCTGTTTTTTGTTCCACCTGAGTTGTTAGTTGTATCAATATCCCTCATCTTAAATATCTTTATTGAGAACAATGGAAAAAATAAGGCTGGGAGCTCATTATTAGTTTTAAGGGCTCATATAATTGAGATATTTGTCACTAGCAAACACAGGGGTGCGTGAGGACTGCAGTTGGGAATCACTGCTCTACCGTAGAGCTTCACAACCCTGTTCTTGGTGGCATGCAGGTTCTCCTGGGTTTTGTTCCTATGGTCCAGCTCAATTGCTTTGTTGAACCGTGGTTTAACGAGATTAACAGCGTTTCCCTGATCATTCGGTTAAGGGTTCAGTTAATAAATTGAGCGCTCCGTTGGAAAACAGTACAGCAATATTTTAAGGTAATATCCTTAAGAAATGGAAAATGAATTGACATCAGACCTAGAAGAAGATTTGGGTGTCATTGTCCATCAGTCAACCATACAAATGAAAATAAACCAACAGTTGTTCACAGAAAACACTTTGAAAGCCAATGCAGACACGTTAAGAGCCTTACTTTAACTGAAACGGATAAAGAGCCTTACTTTAACTGAAATGGATAAAGAAGATATAAACTCACATACAGAACCGAACCATGACTGGGAGCGGTAATAGTAAGTTTATTTCTTTTTTCTTATTTCTTTTTTTTATTTTTTATTTGGCAATAATAAGAACTAGGACCCTGGACTGACTCAAAGGGACAAGACACAGACTACACCGTTAGTAAGTGCGGCTTCCTAACTTTATTTAACCATGTCCGACCAACTTATCTTTACTTCATCCCTAACTCTTTTCCCTCCAAGCCACTCGAGTTTCTTTAATTAACCACGTTCTACACTGAGGAGAATATTCTCTTCCTCTCAGAAAATTCTCCAATGTCCACGCAATGGCCGTTGTACCGTTGAAGGCTGAGTTCACAAAACACCAAGCGCGAAACAACTGTCTGTGGCACACCTAAGTAACGTCAAGTGAGTGGACAAATCAGCCCAAAGACGTTGATCAGGGATTGTAGGAACAACTTGCACTCCCTGTCTCCTAGTCCATTGACAATTGGCTGAGCTCTGATCTCAAAGTGCGGCTCTTGTATTTCTTTCAGCCATGCCTTAAATTCTCGGACAACCGGGTGATCAGATTGTGTGTACTTTATGGCATCAGGTTTTGTAGGGGACGGGGTGGAAAGGTAGCAGAATTTGGTCAGGGGTGTAACCCTGAGGAGCAACATTGCCCTTGCTCTCATGAGCCGAGCATGTCACCTAAATACTTTTACTCAACCTGCACCAATATGCAAAGGCCTCACTTAGGCATGTCTCTCTGGGTAAGAGCGACTGCTAAGAATCCATACAGTTCACATAAAAGAAAATAAGATTGCTTTCTGCGAGGCGCTGCTTTGATATGAGGCTCAGTCGTATAAGGTCCTGCAATTTATGGCTCCTTTGTGCTTTCTGATGACACGATTCTGTGCTCTCGGTGACATGTGTTGGCGAATGACTCACCCATATGGCATTCCTCTGCGCAGTGTTTGATCAGTGCCTCGATGCGTTTGGCAAAGTGCGGAGCTCATTAAAATACATGAAACATCGGGGCCGAAACAATCGTTTAAATGAAATAACGTTTCCCGAGGCCTGAAACCATCCACAAAATGTTATCCAGCAGAGTAATGAAAATTTCCTACGGCATTTGACATGCTTTACTATGCAAGGATAGAATATACGTTTTAAAAGCCCTGGTGCAGTTAAATA
>JAOVYW010008394.1:0-10198 GCA_025775045.1 Hiodon tergisus
TAGTTCCCATCATCTGTGAGCTGAACTGGATTGAAGGTCAAGGAACCGTTGTCCGCAGATAATGTTGTTCTGTTATTTGTAAGCAGTGGCCAGCCGTCCTTTAGCCACTGAATGGAATCAACTGGCCCCGATACATTACAGTTCAGCGTGAACGTCTCATTCAGGATTGGCAGATGTTCAGTAAAGTTAACAATGATGTCCAATATCGGTTCTGTAAAAAAAAAAAAACTAGTTGTAAATTCTAAATTATTCTCTGTTGTATGAAGTCTCAAGAAAAGCTTACGAGTCAATTTTCATTGTTCTTCTCACCTATGATGGTTATCCATATCCTTGCACTGGCATACCTGAGTGTTACATTGTTGTAAGCCCAGCAGGTATAATTTCCACTTTGATTCTGATGAACATTCCCTAGTCTAAGCTCAGAGCCAGTCTGGTTAAGTGGTCTACCTTCAAATTCCCACTGATAATAGGCAGGAGGGTTTGACTGTGAGGAGCACGAGAGAGTGAGATTAGACTCAGTCCTGTAGGCCGGTTTATTGGGGTTCAGAATCAGTGTCAGGTTACTTGGGCCATCTGATAAAAGAAGAAAAAACATACACACAATCTTTTTCAAACAATGCCACATGTTAGGCTGGCCACTCAGAACAACAGTCAATGCTACATATCCCATGTGGATAGTTATTTTCCAATTAGAAAACCGTTCTCTGTACAGTGTTTTTTTGTGTGTGTGTGTGTGTTTTATTACACATACTACACATGCTTTAGACAAATGCATTTTTGTCTCCTTATCAATTTCACATGACAGTCCCTTTGTGTATTCTCTATCAGTGCATATTTATATTATTGCTAAATTTGATAAATATTACCTTGAATCATGTTAGAATATGCCCTTTTTGCATTTAAGTAAAGAAATAAAACTGATACTCACATCTGATGTTAAGGAAGACTGAGTTACTGGTGCCATTACTGATGCCATTAGACACCACACAGTACAGTGGCCCTTTGTCAGACCTCAACACACTGGATATGATGAGAGTGCGGTTTCCATCAATCATCTGAACTCTCTCACTGGCTGTGATGTCAGAGCTTCCATTGAGCCATTGAAAAGAGAGAGAGGTTCCGGAAGCGGAGCATGTCAAACTCACAGTATCATTGAACTCCACTAGGTCAGTGGCATTGGCACTCAGCGACACATTGGTCACTGGCTCTGTGATGGAAAAGAATGGAAAAGATTTCAGTGCTTACGTTACAATGTCTGTGCCACCAGTTTCCCTGTCACCTTCAGTTGTACTCTGGTAAACAAACTTCAACATTTCAAATCTTGGAAAAAAAAAAAAAAGATAAAACAAACTGCATATTATTAAATTGTATCTCAGTTCCTTTCACCTTGGTAACCAATTTTGGGCTACTCAGCTTCTTAACTTTTAAAACATTATAATACATTTCCTTTTCTGCATGAGTTTTTTAGTCCCCCCTGAAAAACAGAATGACACCATTCATATCTTTCAATAGATAAAAATACCACTTAATTTGCCCTTGACCAGATACGTGAAATATTATTGTAGTAAAAATGTAGCTTATTATCCACACCATCTTTACTACTGTACCTTAGTACAGAGTACCCATTCAAAACTGATGGGTTTAATGTCATTCCATATAGAGTGTCACAAAACCAAAAGGCAGTCACGCGCCAGCAAAGCCCACCACTAAAAACATCTCTCACGTCTGCTTGCCCACCCTGCTTTCTATCAGGTGCTAAATTAGAGGAGGGGCACAGCTGTGCACATTTACAAAACATTAGTCAATCACGTAACTATAACCACCAATTAAAAACCATTCAAGTAAAGAAAAATATGTTTTAACAATAAAATCCATTCACAAATATATTGTTCTGCTTTATAGAGCGTGCGTTTTTAATTGTGAAATTAAGCAAAACACTAAAGCAGCTTAAGATCCTGAATTGAGAACATAGTTTGACAATTGAGTTGATTGAGAATGACCAATAGGACTACATCGTTGACGTGAGCATAGCCAATAGGACTTCATTTACAGACAGAAAAGAAAACGGCGACAGGTCTTTGGGAAGTATTTCAAGCCATACATCTAATTTCAATGATATGATTAAACTTTCAATGATAATGTGAAAGCGCCCAGTGATAGAGTACCTTGAACAGACAATGTTACTGTGGAACGAAGTGATGGATCAAAGCCTTGCATGACGTAAATTCCAGAATCTTCCACACGAACAGACTTCAGGAACAGTGATCCGGTGGTGACATTCAATGCAGCTCTGCCATCATATTCAGGAAACAAACTTGGTGGGTTGTCTGGAGACCACATAAAAATAATAGTGCTGTTGAATAACCAAGCTCCAATTTTGGTGGGAGTAGGGGGTGAAAGGTCCATAGTGACATTTTCTCCCACAGGAATTGGATTCTTGGAGGGTTTTATTTCCAGAGCACTGAGACCTGCAGAAAGAGAGTGGAACTTGAACAGTGCTGTACAATGCATTCATAAGTTGAAGTTTGCAATCTCAGCTGACATATGTACATGCATATATTGACATTTTGTTGATGGAATTTTGTTCTATATACTTTAAACTGTGTAACATGTTGAAAAAAAAGAAGGTATATCAGATAAAGATATGATTTCATTAATTAAAGGTTTTCTTAGTATGTCATCTACTCCTGTTTACTAACTAGGCAAATACAGTAAAATTACCATTTATTCGATGTTGGATAGTTAAGAATATATGTCCAAGGTAACATACAATAAGAAATAGTGAGGAAAACGATCTTAATTTCAGTGTAATCGCAAACACTAAATATTTAAAAAAATAAATTCGAATTAATCAAAAATTATTTTTAATGTGTCCAATCCTAAAAGAAACACAGAAAAACAATAATATCCCAGATATTTGTTTGATTAAATTAGTATGTCATAAAATACGGGATAATAATAATAATAGAACTAATTTTATTTTACCTTTAGTGAAGAACAACTGCACTAAGAATAAAACGAACACCTCCATTTCCATCACGACCTCTAAGCCAGAAAAAAACTTGAACAGTTTTTATACATGACTAGATCGACAGACAGACTCCTGTACACGAATGACACAGTCATTTACATCTTCTATCAGCAAATATTTAGTCAGGTAACGCCAGTGTTCAGAACCCGACACACGCACAGAAACCCACACCCACACTCACACACACACCTTGTTTCGTTCTGTTCTATCTTTTAGTTATGTAGGCACACAAAGGAGTGTTGTTATTGGAAAAGGCCGGCTATTTACTGAATCATAAACGTGAATCGTGGTTCTAGTGCTGTAGACCCATTAGCCCTCAGGGGAGGAAAAGAAAAGTGCGTTTAACAATATATATTCTTCCTCCAAATTGTATTCTTCATAATGCACAATTTCATTATAAAACGTGAACATCCCAGCATGTAACAACACCAGCGACACATTGTGACCAAACTTGAAAATTGAGCAAACCATTTTAATTTAGTGCAAAAATATTGTAACTTCAGCCATGCTTACATGCTGTAAAAATTGTGTGTCACTTTTTTGAGCCATTTTTTAAATGTGTAAAACATACGCAGGTCTTCTAGATCAGCTAACACTGGGTTTTCTTTATAGCTGATAGTAGTGTGTTTGAGTATTTGAACAGCTGTTCAACATCCTAACAAACTAGGTCATGTCTGTGGTTTATGTCAGATTTTATTAAACAATGTTTTAGTTGTTTCTGCAAAATCATAATATCAGAGAGAATGCATGTACACGCATAATAAATGTTGTAATTTTATTATTATTATTGTTATTTTGCAGAACAGTTCTACACTATACTTTGGTAAAAAATAGAACATCTGTTACCATAGATCAAATTACCACCTAAAACATGTCTAATCGTTAAAGTAAGCACAGGCCAAAAAATGTATTTTTTAGAAACATTCATTATATTATATGCAAGAAAATCATTAAGGGTTGGACCAAATCAAAGTAAACGCATTGCAATTGATCGGGAACTCAAGCAAAATTACTTGTGAAGTAATATTTTCACACTTAAAAAAAAAACAATGGATGGAGGCAGAGGAGGATACTGTTATCTCCCTACTTTTTCTAGGTACAATTACAACACATGATTGACGTTACAATTAGATTGTCAATTCATAAGAAACAATATACTCACTTATCACTTTGGAAGATGTTCTTGAACCTGATTTTAATACCAGTTATATTCACTCTGAATAAAGACAATTAACTAATAATTTAGAATAGTTCTCTTTTTACATGATGAAGAAATTGCTGAAGGATTCACTTTTGACTAGCCAATCATCACAAAGCTAGAGCAATGCAAAATTAACCTGATACAAACTTATAGTGGGCTTTTACCCTTAAAATGTGTCGGTTTGTCAGAACTTATTTAAGAATAAAACTCCATATATTTACCATTGCAAATTTGAAACACTGAAATTTAGCTCAACTACCATTTTAACGGTGTAAATTTGAATATTTCTAATTATGTTAGGTACATAACGCAATGTTATGCCTGTTAGGTTTGTTATTTATTATCTTAACTTTATTTATTAACTTAAATCACACGTGCAGCATTCACCACGTCAGTAGTCTTCTGTCAAACTTTCTGCCTTTTTCACACCGACTACAATACTCTTCACTGCCATTTGTTTCTCGCATTTTCCATGTGATTCACTTCAATTATTCATCTCTGCGTTACCACAGAGAAGTGCATTGAGCGTTTCCTTTTCCCACGCACTTTACTTTGGTTACCCTCATGGTATTGTCACTTTTTAAAGAACTAGGTGCACATTCACGTATCCTGATTACTTTAAACCTGGCCATGAAACAGAGACTCCATTCAGGAAAATTGATTTGGTGAAATACGCCCCTGGATTGGTGTAACCTGCTTCAAAACTGGAATGCTAAGGAAAGAAACACATGAAAGCTATGACCACTTTAAAAATTCAAACAGTCGCTTTTGTCTACCTTAAACATTTCAACTTAACCAAATCTCCCTCAAATTAAAATTAGATACAGCCTGCAGACAGCACTGTAAATCTTTTTTTGGTTATTCTTATTGACTTGATTGCTGGCGTGTTAATTCTTTTTACGATATATTTTGGCGGGGACAGAAAGCCTGCTTAAGGGAAAGCTTAAGATTTTACTTAATGTTAAAAGATCTTGCACAATGATCTGGGTACAGGTGTGTTTGCGTGTCTTCTCTCTTATCTAACTTTGTATTCCCAAGGCTGTGCTTCAACTCACATTCCATCCTCACCTACGATAGGATAAATGAGACATAACATGGAGGGGTGTGGGAGTCTGTGTGAGTTTCTCTTCAAAAGATCTTTGCCATTTCCAAGGCCATTGTGAGGGAGGAAGAAAACATTTTCATTTTAGATTTTAGACTGTAATATGCCAGCTATTTCATTTGATCTGTTATACATTATTTACAACTATTCATCACGGTCACGATTAGCAAATGCGAAATCCAGATCACAGGCCTTAGTCTGTTCTCACTTAAGTGGTGTTCAGAATTTTAAATTTGATAAACAAGAGTAGTTTAACATTTTATTAAAATATCTATAGTTAAAGCACAAATAAAAACGGGTGGCGGTACCTTCATTAAGTTAATGCAAGTAAATGAGAGCAAACACATGAATAGATTCATCCTAAAGGAAAGACAAAGACTCAAAGTTCAAATGTTTGTTACATTACAAAACGTATTTAGGTTACACGAAGCAGAATCAGAGTCACTTGGACAGAATAAACAACTTGGCAGTCAGAGATATGCTGTTGACATTTTCAGCACTGAGGGATGTAGAGTTTCTCTAAAGGGTCAACTGAGAGGGAGCCACTGATTGGCCGAGGCTACAAGGCAGCAAAGGAGAGTGCTGGTACTGATCCCCAATCCAACTGAACCAGACCCAGGGGGCTCTGAGGAGATAAATACAGATGGAAACCTGCATTAAAATTTCCTGCCAACATTTCACAAATCAGCTTACAGCTTACATCACTTACGTCACTAAAAAAACATTTCACAAGGAGTGCTGCACCTGCTTCAGCATTTCAGGAAAACATAACTTATCAGTTATTTTTTGCTGGCTGAGAGGATGCGTGTAACATTTCCCCATGTGCATGACTGAATGTTAACGTAAGAAATTCAGGAAAACCACTTTACCTAAAGATGAAATTGTATTGCTATCCCTGAGGAATAATCTCACATACTCATGATCAGCATTTTAAATAACGTTCTAAATAGCATTCTAAATAACCTTCCAAAACACGCCATCAATAAATATTCAGTCTAAACTAAAAGTTATTCCTAGGTGCTAAGATCACCACAAAAGATGGAAATATTTCAGGTTGTAGTTTTTACCGACGTACTTGTAATTGTGATCAGTATCGTCATGCTATCATAGCGTAACGTTTTGGTGTTATGGGTCCAGCATGTGTAATTGCCACTTTGACTTTCCTTTATTTTCTCCAGCTCGAGTTCCTCCACTCTGTTCTGCACTACATTATTTAAAACCCACTGAAACTCTGCAGGTGGGCTGGATTGGGCAGAACACAGAAGGGTGATGTTCGTTCCAGTATGAAAGGAGGTAAATTTTGATCCATTAATAATCAACCTCATGTCATCTGGACCATCTATGAAGAATAAATGAAAAATGTTTGAAAAAAAGGAATCAATTACTTTATTTAAACTGAACAGTACATCTTCCTTGCTACATGTCAAATAAAGATGATGTGTACACACTTAAAACTGATGTATATTTGATAAGCAACACATACTGTGCATTTGCATACTCACAACTGATATTAAGGAGAATCGGTAGACTTGTGCCATTATTAATGGGATTGGACACAGTGCAGTAGAATGGTCCTATGTCAGACCTCAACACACTGGATATGATGAGAGTGCGGTTGTCATTAGTCAGCTGAACTCGCTCACTGACGGTGATGTCCGAGCTGCCATTGAGCCAATGGAAAGAGAGAGAGGTGCCAGAGGCGGAGCAAGTCAGACTGACTGTGTCATTGAACTCCACCAGATTAGTGGCATTGGGGCTCACAGTCACATTGGAGACAGGCTCTAGAGGGACAAAAATAGTTTTCAGTGGTCAGAATAAACATTAAACTGAAAAACTGGGCAATCCAAGTATTTACTGTTTTAAATAAATAGTGATATTTGCTATAAAACAGTGATATGTCAATTGAATGTTCTGATGGTTCCGGCTCAAGGGTGGTCCTATCCTCAGAGGTTGTTCGAAATCATTGGGCATTTAAAATGCATTTTAAATTGTGATACACCTAATCAATACATTGACAAAGAAAATAAATCATTAGCGGTAGTCCCCTGGAGGATTGGACTTCACCACTGCTGGACTGGGCCTCTACTTGAGGTGCCATATGGTCTGCCGAAGCGGAAACCCAAGCTGTCTGAATCTATTTTAATAATATATGTCCATATTAACACTCTTTTTCCGAGTGTGAGAACCACATGCAACCTTATTACTAGGACTTACCATACACATTGATTGTGGTATTAAGCTGAAATGATGGTTCGACGCTTTCGATATGATAAACCCCAGAATCGGCGATGGTAACAGAGTTCAGTGACAGAGTCCCAGTGCTGATGTTCACAAAGGCCCTATTCTTGAAGCCAGAAGTCTCAGTTTGCTTGTCTTCGTACCATATCAAAGCCAAAACACCATTGATGTACCAGATCCCGATTTTTGTGTTGGTTTGAGGCAAAACAGTCAGAGTTATATTGTCTCCAACGATGACAGGGTTTCTTGAGGGTCGCAACTCCGAAGTGAGTAGACCTGAATAAAAAGATGGACCATCACTGAGATGCACTATTTACCTGTAGGATCATAACTGCTTGTACCAGAATTGTGAATCCATTAACACACCTGCATCTACAATTCTGCATATACAATCACATTCAATTTCTTTTAATTAGTATATATTTAACAAAATACTGTATTATTTTTGGATTTATTTAAGTAAAATTTCTTAAAATAACATAGTCCAGGATCTATTTTGCCCACAACGTGATAACTCTAGAGGACACAGTTATTTTTGTCCATTGTATTAATGAGCACTGCCACCTGTGAACAGTCATCTGAAGCACAAAAACCCCTCCCAGTGGGTATCGGTGCAGTACCATTTTCATGGTAATTTAGTCCAATTTTAGGATTTGCGTTTTAGCCAATCAAGACCCTCGCTTAATGCAAAAACTAGCGGAAAGAGCGTTTTTTTGTGAAAGTCATATTCCTGCTGGCGCACAGCCCACACAATGGTCAATATTATAAAATGGCATGTTCCTTCTGCTCTAATTCTCAACACGCCATCACCATAGCGTGCCACGGAAATGACAAAATAGGCTTGACCTCAGCAGCATCAATGCTTAGCGCCTGCATTACAGCATGGCATACCAAAATAGAGCACTCCGTGCTAAACACAAAATACGGCCATTCCCTCAATGAAAATAATATAACAATTCATGTTTGCATGGCAGTTCTTCTGAATATAATGATGATTAAGATGGTAAATCTATCGTTCTTACTAATGAATACATGCATCAAGAAAAACGTTCTGCTTTTTATTTTGATCAAAAATATCTTTTAAAAACTTCTTATTTCCAGATAGTCCCCACAAATGTCTCATGTAATTGTTGGATTCATTCTTGTGTTGAAAAACTCCTCGTTTAGTTGGCTTAACTCAGAAACATAACAGGAGAGAGATTTCCTGTGGCAGCTTAAATAAATGGTTAAGTGTATTTTTGAACTGATTAACACAGCATCAATCAATATACTACTAAATCACGATAGGATATTGATAAAGGAATTAGTGGGGACAATCTGCTCTACACAATGATGTTTCTCGTGTAAGCTTGGTGTAGCTGCTTCTGAGGCCATGCCACCAGTCACTCATTAAAGATTGGAACACCATTTCCCATGCCGACGGCGGCGAGGTCACCATTTCTCAGAGCGAGGCTGCAGGCCCTTAGTTGCAACACGTCTGCCCCCTCGCCCATCTCATCTCTCCAGACTCCTCTCCAGCACCTCTGACACCAATGTACTGTCACAGCGGCCACACACGGTCAATAATTCACACACATTGGTAGAACAATCAGGGCCCAGCTTTACTACAGTATTTTTGGTCTTTATATCCTGTTCATAAATGTGTAAAGTATGGCAAACATTATTTTATTTATTAATTTATTAGGTACTCATCGCTTGAAAATTATGCAGTCGGAATGTCTTTTACAACAGAATGATTAATTCTGCTTCAAACTGATGAACTGCCAAATAATCATAGAAGATAGTCACGGTATGTGATTTGTTTACGAAGTATTTTGATCCCAGCACGTTATTTATTTACTGGCATCATGTATTTGCATTCATTTAAAATGTAAAACTCAACTAAGCAAAACATGAAAGATCATACAAAATCTGAATCTGTACATGCTACAATGGCCTGTTTTAAGTACATACAGGAGTCACACCATTACATTTTAGAATGATACACAGAATATAATATGGCTACCTTGTGCCAAGGTCAGAAGAAAGAAGACCACGGTAAGAGCTTCAGTTTTCGCCATTGCGGATTGGAACTAAAATGCTATTTTTATTGCGTTTTATACGTTACAGTGATAATGTGATTGTCCAACCCCCATGAGTCATTTTCTGTGTGCATTTCATTTCTCCTCTTTCTTATCAGTAAATATTTGTTCCCACTATGAAGCTGACTACTCCGATAAGATGTAAAGTCAAGCCCCACAGTTTTCCCCCTTTTCAAATTTTACTCTTTTTAAAGTAGGAAAACTCTTATTCAATAGTATTTAAAATGATTTAATAAGAAGCACAAATTGTGTCAATTCTAAATATTGGAATAATACTTTACCACAGAGATTTGAATACACACAAAATAATTCAAATCCTACCCATGCTAATTCCAAAGTTGTTGTTACATTGATTTTGTTTTCTATTTTTAGCCCTGAGTGGTCAAACATTGGCCTTTCTTTTCCCCACAAGAACAGAGAGGGGTTATAAGTGCATCGCTTTAAAATCGGTAATTTATAAATAATGTCCCGTCCGAAATCGTCAGGGGTGTCCACGTCAAAATCTGTGAGACAAAATGACTTTCGACTGCAAGAACGCAACTGTG
>JAOVYW010008395.1:0-10198 GCA_025775045.1 Hiodon tergisus
ATCTATCTGCATGTTAGAGTATTCATAAAATATATGCAAGGATTTAGTCTCTTCATTGTACTATCTAGTAACCACTAGATGGTACACTAATGTTATCTAACGAATACATACATTTTTCATACCAAAATTTGGGAAGTACATATTGTCGATTAGATACTTTTTGTATTGTTTCCATGATAATTAACCATTCATTACTGTTGAAAACTATATTTTCTTTATTTTACTTTATTGTATTTTAAAAACGGAATGCACACTGGTCATAATAATGGTGCCTTCGCCTCAACGCTACACAGCCGTTCGTCCGTGTGAAATATGCCAAAGCTGTCATAACTTCAAGTAGCATCGAAGGCCACATTCCAGCGGGAATTCCCACGGGACAGTCTCATCCTCACACATAATCTATTACTATTTAGACAAAGACTCACTTGTTGTACAAGACGATATCGGGCACCCAAATAAGTTCAGAGGGCACCCTAATTGACGTTACGTTGTCATAGTCTGAAGGTTTCCATTGTAGCTTATAGTCATTCCACTCCTAGGAAAAGAAAAATTAAAAACATTATATATTACTTTTATATTTAGCCCATTCAGGGTATAAATTATACTTCTTATATATTTCTATTAAAATTTAGATAAAAAGTATTTATTTAACAACCCCCTCACAAAGTTTAAAGTCTCCTAGATGGAATTGCTGTCATTCACCCCCCTAATAAACAGGTGCAACAAGTACTTTAATCAAGTGGTACATAGATATATACAATCGTACATACCTCTATACAATCGTAAAAACTAATGAAAGTGAAACGCAAATGTAATAAAACAGAAAAAAATCATTATTTATGTTATCATGCTGATATTGAAGACTGCAGAATGTAATAACACTGACTAACGCTTGCTGACTATGGCAACCTCGATCAGAGATCGAACGCTGTCTGGATCCCCTGCCCAAGGTCTTGCTCAGACTAAGCCTCTGCCTTGGCAGCTCACCTGCTTCAGCCACACGTTAGTGGTCATCATCTGATTCTTCTCGTCCTGTGGGGAGGAGAACAGGATGAGTCAGGCAGCTGAGTGGATAGGTTCATAGCAGGGTCACTGCAACTAGAAGGTGCTGCCAGACTTGCCTTAAGTTTAATATCCTAATTGGTCCGCAGAGCAGCTGGCACTGTGGGGCGTGAAGGTCCCACGGTCGGGTTTTTCACTGGTGATGTTATACTGTTTTCAGCTTACTGAAGTACACCACGTCTCCATTAACTCTGTGCACCTTGCGCTAAGTGTGAATGCTGAAAATAATTTTTTTGGCCTAAAAAATCGGGTTCTACCGATTCTGTCTACTCCTGCGGATCAAATTCCAGGTCCGCATATTGACTGCTGTGTCTTGTGCACAGCAGTGAGTTTTCAAAGATAGTGTTACCATTGGAAACAGAACCTGGATAATCTGGTGCAATCAGAGATAAAAACAGCACAGCATTACTCTTTTTTTTGGGGGGGGGGGCAGTAAAGTGCACAACAACTCACCACATCAATCAGCTGTGCTATGGAGAGGCCGAACTTCACGATGACCACGTCAGAGATATTAGGCACAGGTCTAGACCACTTGTTGTAGCCGATAAATAGCTTTTTAAAGAGGTCGTCTTCAGCATGGGAGTGAATCTTCTCATGACAGAACACTGCGAGAGAACAAAAAACAGAGTCAGGGTCACACGCCCCTGTTGCACAGATCCGAACATTTTCATGGAATTGTTCCAATATTTCTATGAAAAGATGCTAAGTCGTGGAGCGTTGCCAGTGTAACAGCCTGTAAACGCTGGGGTTAGAAACCACTGGCTTGGTGGTAACCGACAAAAATACTAAAGGATGCAAAACAGGAAGAAGGATCAAATGGACATTTTCCATGCACCTAAACAACACAGACAGTGGCAAGTTAAAAGTTAAAAGTTATATTTATAACCCCTTCTCCAAAGACAGTTCTCTTTTAAATATCTAATGCCCCTTTCCCAATAAAGAAACGACTCGTCAGTGAAGACCAAAAGTTTGACTTACTGAGCAGGAAGGAAGTCTAAAAACATCAGCTGTCACTTTCTAAGATTCCCTGCACTACCGTTGTGTCTGAACAGTTAAGACAGGGTAAGTCTAATCTAGTCTACTATTAATTGATATTCTAAGCACACAGTTCTAAGCACAAAGTCAATAAATGTCTTCTACTAAATTTATACCAATATAGATTAGAACTGACCTGTCCTGCTTTAGAATTTGATTTCTTTTTTCGAATTGACCAAAAATCCTCAATGCAAACAATTTTTCTGTTATATCTGTTTCAGAAATGCTTCCAATTATTATTAGCAGGTCACCACGTGGTGTTCTGTTCTGCAGTGTTTCTGGGTTTTTAGTTAAAGACACTGGGAAGTGTTACCACTGAATCCTGCTGGAATAGTTTACCTGGTGAATGTAGCAGCCAGGCAGAGTGAAGTCGCCTCCCTTCTCCCACCTCAGAGGTCCTGAAACTAGCTCCTCTAATTCAATGTGTACGGATAGGGACCCTCCTGGAGATGGGCCCACTTTGGTTATTCTCCACACCGTTAATGGGTAAGCCCCACATTTTGAAGCTAAGGTGGCAAAGGACGATTACGCCAAGAGTAGGGCAGCAGAGTAAGGCATTGGTTAGGGGGACAAATCCAACCTCTCTGGGTGAATAGTTACGAATGATGTGTAAAATAATTTAAAGGAAGGTTTATTATTATTATTATTATTATTATTATTATTATTATATATTAAGTAGGCCTGTAATATGAACTGGGAAAGCACAACTGAAAAATTGTTTATGGGAAAGTAAAGCACATATTAAGGTTTTTTTTTTTTTTTTTGGTCTTTCTTCTTGCAAAATATTTTGTGTAAAATAATATATTTTGTGTAATTGCACAGATATTGGAACGAACATTCTTAAATAAGAATGACGTCCGTTTATTTGACATGTCTATTCGCAATAAACAAAGGAAATCCCCAAAATTCCACAGTTCCTCAATTTTAAATGTCGAAATATGTATACGAACGCAGATATATTCCGATAACGCCGATTCGGAGCACCCTGCTATGTAAATTTGCGTCAGCTCTGCTCCGGCGCACACGTGGATTGCTCACCAGTTAGCTGCTCCCGCAGTCGAATTTCTTAGCTAGTTTGTGAAAGATTTGCACGCTCCATCTGGCGGCCTGACAAGAGCCCTCAACAGGAGGTGATCAAAGCAACACATCAGCAGAGATCCGAGATGGGAAACGACAGAGGCTTCAAAACCTCAAGCGTCTGCCGGACACTTCCAATCTGTTTAGCAACCAGAAGCCTCTGTACGTTTCAAACAAGAGTGGTACTAGGCTGGTTATCCCAGCAGTTCCTGACACATCAGGGTCTACCGGATTTCCATAGATGTTAACGGGACTAAATACTGTCTTGGCTGTCAAAGACACTATTTAGTATGCAGGAGTGGTGACGGGGTTGTCCGTGTGCCAGCCAATTATTGTCATCATTTGTGAGGATCGATGGACTGCGTTGGTGTCTCAGTCCAATTTACGCACCGGCAACATTATGAAATTTTACCGGAAAGTGTTAAATAGATTTCTGAACTGATGTCTGATCAGCCTTTTATTAAATTACAATACATTTCTAAAAAGATATTGTATATAGCGATATGGATTGTTTGTCATCTGATATAATTATAATACCTTAAACTACAACTCTTTACTACAGTTATTTACTACAAAATTCCATACTAAATAATAATTATTAAATCTGTAATTATATTATGCTATATATCTCGAATGTTCAACAATCTCCTCAACGACTCACATGTCAAACGGATATAAGTTTACAACAAAATGCTATTATGTATAAATGCCCTTGTTAATTTAATTAAGGTGTTTCGAATGTAACACTTAACATTTGCTAATTGTACAAACAGACGCACTTACTTGACTTACATAAGAAGAAACAATAGAGCACCGTGGTTCTGATGGAGAACAGGTAGTTCTTGTGTCCCATAATTCTTCCCAGAAGAGAGTTATTAACTTATGAAAACATATAGTAGATTTTTCCAAGTTGCTGTCTTTGAAATTTTCTGTGGGAAACTTTTCTTCTGGGGTGAATTGTAAGGCTGTTCTTCTTCTTTCATCTTCATTGTGTGACACACATTACAAAAGCTGGTTGTACTCGGTTTTTTAAATGTCAAATATGCGTGTTTTAACGGGGAGGGACACAATAACTGAGACGTTGAACGAGGACTTATCGGTCATCTTAATTAGAGCCTAAAGGAATATATATATATATATATATATATAAATGTATTTACATAAATATTCAGAAATGCTAATAGACAAAACAACTAAACCTTCTCATTAAACATTTAACTAAAGCCAATAAATTCAACGTATTTCATTAGGAGCTGCGCATCCCGTACATTTTGCACTGCATTTTGTAGCCTTTGCAAGAAAATAACCCATTATTAGGGAACTAGTTGCCTACAACATATAAACCAACCTCGTAGATTACTATAGATACTTTCCCCCCGATTCTATTTGTAAGCAATATAATAGTTCAATTTAATGTCCAGTTTAACCATAAACCCCTATGTCACATCCCAATAACCAATAACATGAAAACTAATTTTCGCAAACCCCACACTTTCGTTTCCAAGCTACTCATGTTAAACACTACACAGCTCACAAATTCCAAACGCAAGTTTGAACAAAAGAAGACGTTTTCGCTCTCACCGTCTGCTAGACAAACAATCGTCACCACAAAGTTATTAGAGTTAGAAGCGACTGCAGGCAATTGTATCTCAGCCAGGAGATAATTTCTTGTTCAGAGTTGCTTAGTCTGAGTTTGCGATGGCGGAAAATTTAAGAGACCATGGGTTTTCCCCTTTTGTTTAGTATTACTTTAAATTTAAATTGACAATGTAAATCGGCGTAATTCGGGGACCCACTTTCTCCGTTTCATTTAAGGAAGTTTGTATCCAGTCTCCAAAGCGCCAGCTAGTCGCCCCCTGCGAAGACGGACTGCTGACAGCATTTACTCCGTCTCTCAATTCTTGTTCACGCGCGGTCTGAATGATGTCAGGAAACAGAGGAGGGATCCGTTTACCAGCATATCCATCATCAGCAGGATCTCCCACTACCGTTAGATCCTGTGCTCAACATGGAAAGAACTAAATTGAATTTGCAAGACCGCCCTTAATATTATGAGCCAGTGGTTGTGATTCAATATGTAGTGGGATGTAATATAGTAGGTTTCATTATGTACTAAATAGTCTAAACGTTATTATTATCATTGTGCATTATTCTCCTTAAAACAACTGGATTTACTTTTTCATCTCAATCTAGAATACCATGAAATTTTGTCTTTAAATGTCTTTCCTTTAAAATTATTAGATAACTTAAACACAAGCGCTAGGTGGAGAAACGTACGTTTACATCATTTATAGAGGAAAATTGTCATTTTCTTTTCTTTGCTATTGATTCTAAATTGAAGAACGTCCATGCCCTCACGCGTGAAATACCTTTACGCAAAAGCTTGGAGTGTCTTCCTAACATGTATAACTAATTTAATATTTAATTAGCCTTGCGGTGTAAATTATACTAGCTGCATACAGGGCTATAATATAATATAATTGAAGAAGTGTATTTATATATATATATATATATATATAAACGGGTCTAGATATGACAATAAATAATGTTGGACTTCAATTGGACGAAACCAAAAAAATGTTTGGGAGAAGCAGTGAGAAGATCGAAAATGTCCTAGTCAATACAAATCTGTACTTTCTAGTGTAGGCAGCTAGAGGGCAGAACAACTGAATAAATACTCCCTCCGAAATATTTAGTGAGAGATAAGTTTTTAATGGCAAAATATTTGCATGGCTTAGGTCTCCAAATTATATAGTGAACAAAAGTTTCATGATAAAATTAAAATTAGGGGAGATAAACAGAACACATTATATCGTGTTGTCCATCACAAAAAGACACGTAGAACTGACGTAGAACTAAATTATTTTTAACGAGCAAGCCAAATGTCAAAATTTATAAACAAATATATAATATATTATTATTAATAAATATAAAGAGATTTCATTTATGTCCTAGCTACAGTCCTGTCTGAACGCACTAAAACTTTAACGTTTACGGGAACATTACACATAGCCTAGGAAGTGGCCGAAGGACATAACCACGAGTTTGACAGTTTGTGGTTTTGCCTTCGAGGGCAAAAGAGATAGAACGCTGACAACAGCGACAGGGATTTTATTCGGTCCCTCAGTACTTAGTTAAATTAATTATTATGAGACTGTGCTAGGACTAAATCACTTTGGCAACCCGCTAATCACACTTTAGGTAACTGTATTTTAAAACGTCTTATGTTTTATGAGTAGAAGAAATATGATACTTTTAAAAAAGAATTTTACTGAGTGCGATAAGTTTTAATTTGGTCCCAGCCTGACAATGGAACTGCTGCTAAATAAAGTATGAAAATAAGCAATGGTCAACAGCCAGCTTCGAATAAATCTTATTTCCCATCAATTTAGGCAAGACATTTCTGACCATTTTACACTTCACTTAATTTTTTTTTTCTGACGTAAAACAATCACCTCAATAGATGTTTCTTTTGTGTTCATTATTTTATGTGCTAGCCGTTACACCTAGTAATTATCCTGCAATTGCTCGAATCAATATTCAGAAGGACTGAGGAATTTGACACACACAAAAAAAGAAAAGAAATAAAAACGGAATTAAAGTTTTAAAAAGAATAAACCTCTCCTGTTCAACTAAAACAGGAAATAACCGGAAATGGCATGCAGCTTGTGATGGGCGTCTAAACTACAATTTAAGCTCTTTGGAGAAACAACCCTGAAACAAGTGAGGAAATTACTTCACATACACATATATAAATATATATATGACTTAACTTGTGAACATGGTATATGAATCCATGGCCAAAAGTATGCTTAGGTCTAGTATACATTTTTAACACTGAGGATTTTAGTGTGTCACAAATGTACTTGTAGAAATGTAGAAGATGTTCTGTGGTGTACAGTGCAGATATAATCAAATAAAATTGGCCAAAGGCCATCATAGATGTTTCTTTAATATTTAACCATAGCTTTCTGATTCTCTGTGTCAAAAAGACTAAAGGCGTCTTATTGTTCAACCATCAGGGACTTTTTAAGGTGCTTTGTAAGAGAGGCATAAAGGGTCTGCGTCGAGCTCTCAAGTTTTGTAGCCAGGTTTGTGGTCGAGCGAAGCATGCTTTCAAATGCCAATGACTCTTCTTTAATTCTGAAAGGAAAACACACAGTGAACATCAATAGCAATAAAAAGGGTTTTGACTCATTTAAACACCCACAGGACACACACTGAAACACACATGGTTTTAGTGAAAACACAGTAAAACTGGGCTGACCAACCTTACTCCGATAACAACTTCCTTTCACAGAGACATTTTAATCGGTTACACTATTACCTTATTTCTAGTCTCTCATGGTAATTGAAAAGCCAGGTGGCTATGTTGCAGGTTGAGCAACCCGAGCAGGTTGAGCAGAGTGATTCTCTAGGTTCTTTCAAATCACCGAATATTTTAGCGTCACGTTCATTTGAACTTATTTCCATAGAACTGACCTAATACCCTTAGAAAACCCAATTAGATGTGAAATGGTCAACTTACTTCTGTGTCCCCACCAAAGATTTTAGCTCATCTCCCTCCAGCTGGGATTCCAGATCTTCAATGACCTTCCTAACCACCCCTTCGCAGTTGAGATGATCATCTTTAATCCCGAAAATGTTCTCCTGGATCACCTCTTGGTAGCTGTGCTCCCCCATCTCGGCACTGACATACTGGACCAGGTTCTCTATCACTGCTTGGTTGCCATGCTGGATAGCTTGCAGATAGCTTAGCTCTTCCCTCTGAGCGCGTGCATGGCGCGCTGAGGTTGGGCATGTGTGGAAGTTTGAGGAGCAGCGGTCAGGGTCTGGCTCATACCTCAGCCTGCCCCCTGTTGGTGCATCTTTGGGCTTTTCTGAACGATCTTGGACCAGAGCCTGATAGGGCTCTGCAGAACCCCATTCTCCGTCTCCACTCTGGGAGAGACAAGGTGCTATCATGGACATGAAAACCCAGAGAATCACCATTCTCACCTGCAAGGTAGATGTGAAAGTGTGACTGATCCAGGAAAAGGGACATGGAATACAACAGCATCTCACAGAATCTCCAGCCTTCATACAGATCTAACTAAAATGATGCTACTCAAAATTATTACGCTTTAGAGGGACCCAGCACCAATTACCCCACTAGATTTGGTTCAGTATAAGCATTCCACTTCAGAAGGGCACGATATAATTCATCCCCAAACTTTGGGTTTTCAACAAAAGTGTTTAGTCCTTGCAATAAACTGCCATGCAGAATGGCAAAGTTCCAGTTTGCCGACTATTGGATCTTGTCCTTAGGAAAGACCACCGCAGCCTCATTCACTAGGCAAAGCTCTACGTCTGCCTGAGCTTGAGTCTAGCACTATGACTTGCAGAACACCACCCCAACACCAATTGCCATCAAGCTGCCCATGATGTCAGTTCAACGGAGGTCAAAATAAATCATTAGCTACAAAAGAGAAAAGGCAAGTTACTGTCGGGTAAGGGTGAACATGTGCTTTGTTTAAACAGGAAACCTGCTGTAGCAAAGAGCACCAATCCAGCAGTCAGGTAGACATACAATGGTAAGTGAGGTACGATAATATTTTGGCTGTCCCAGAAGCAGGAGTTATTAAAACACCATGCAACACTGTTCTTCCCACATATCCAGTAGATTGCTCCATCTGTCTTTGTTGGCATTTAGATTTTTGGTTTATATAATATTTAAATAATTAGACTTTCAGAAGATGACGATCTAAAATGACTTACTTGTTCATTTGCAATGGCTAACGATAAAGGATATCTTTTTTAGACATTGAAATGGAAATGTAACATTGTATTTCAAATATGACTCTTTATTTGTGGAACTAAAATATATGAATTAACCCCACCCGCGCAAATATAACTTAGAACAATCAACCAATTTACAACAATCCAACGTGAATAACACATTTTTACCATACAGTTAAAAATAAAGGTAAGTGTAACAAGACATAAGTTATTTAATCTGCAAAATGATTCAAGGTGCATGTGCTGGATATTTTATTTTATGTTGTGTGTGCGAGGGCAAGCATAGTTTTTGCAGCCATCAAATTCTGACAAATGCCTCATTATCAATAATTTCTCCATAAATGCAAAGTCTTGAACCCACTTTGGGTTATCTAACTCGGTCACTGACAATGGTTAAGCCCGTTGGTGCTAATTCAATTAACAGCACACCCATGGCATGGTCAATTTTGGGTATAATATAATGAAAATTCCAGAATTCTTTTCTTCCTGAAACTTCTCTTTAAACAATCACTGATGGTGTGCCAGGAAACAGCGCAAGCTCAGTCGATCCCGGGCCTGTCTAGGGCTAACAAGATTGTGAGAAAATGTAATTGGCACCAATTCAACAGACTCGTTGGTGATGGTCAAAGATGCATCAACACAACCCATACATATGACCAATTGAGCGACAAAGCAATACCTGACTTCTGTTCAAATCTCATGACCACCCCCTTCCCCCATGCTCACAGCTTGTGTTCTGCGTGGGTCCAGTATATGCTTTGTCTGCTGTGTCTGCTGTGTCAGATGTGTATGCTGTGTCTGCTGCGTATGCTGTATATGCTGTGTCAGATGTGTGTGCTGTGTCTGCTGTGTATGCTCTGTCTGATGTGTGTGCTGTGTATGCTCTGTCTGATGTGTGTGCTGTGTTCGCTGTGTGCTGTGTCAGATGTGTATGCTGTGTATGCTCTGTCTGATGTGTGTGCTGTGTCTGCTGTGTATGCTCTGTCTGATGTGTGTGCTGTGTATGCTCTGTCTAATGTGTCTGCTGTGTATGCTCTGTCTGATGTGTGTGCTGTGTTCGCTGTGTGCTGTGTCAGATGTGTATGCTGTGTATGCTCTGTCTGATGTGTATGCTGTGTATGCTCTGTCTGATGTGTCTGCTGTGTATGCTCTGTCTGATGTGTGTGCTGTGTTCGCTGTGCGCTGTGTGTGCTGTGTCTGCTGTGTATGCTGTATGCTTTACCTGGCTGTCGGCTTGTCGGGAAAA
>JAOVYW010008396.1:0-10197 GCA_025775045.1 Hiodon tergisus
CTTCCCGGCAGCCCCCGCGGGAATGGCTAACACCCATTGGTTGGGGGAAGAAGCGCACGTAGCCATCCCCGCTACACTATTTATACACAGACACTAATTGCAATTTAAAAAGCCACAGGTGTGGGAAGTTAACCTTTAATTGCCATTTGAACCTATATATATATATATACACACACACACTATATATATATATATATATAAAATCGCCATATAGAAGCATCTATTGAATTACTTATAAACAACTTGTATGAGGCATGCTGATGATACTGACAAGACAACTGTTAGATGCTTTGGTGGTTTAAATTCAGTGTAAATCATTAGAGCACATTATCCTCTCAACACCATTTCCAATTATAAACAATGGTTGTGGCAACATGTTATAGAAATGCTTTTCAGTAGGAAAATTGTATGAGTACAGTATATTATTGTATAAATATGTATAATTGTATAATTTTTTATGCTCAGAAATTGTGCCTCCTATATGCAATAATAATAATAATAAAAATAATAATGGCAACAACTTTATTTATGCAGCACCTTTCATACAGATTTGTAGCCCAAAGTGCTAATTTCAGAAGAAAAAAGAAAAAGAAAAAAAGAATAATGTAACTTAATATGGAAAATATGGAAAAAAATTGTTTAAATATTTAAAAATATATGTATTAAGAAATAATGAATAAATACAAGAACAATTGATAGATGCTGTAACATGTAGGAATCAGTAGAAATAAATAAGAGACAATAAACTAAACATAAGAAGGTTTAAGAATTAAGCTTTCAATTTGTTCTTAAATATTTCTATTGAAGTCTAATCGATAAAAAGTTATAAAATGAATTGAGGTTATGGATTAAACTGAGATTTGAAAATCATTAAGAGGCTATAAATACAATTCTAAGACTCACAGATAGCCATAAGAGGATTGATGTTTCTTACATCCCAGGCGAGGAATGCGTTCTCTGGAGTGATTAATCACGCTTTATGGCAGTCGAACGGACAAATAGGGGTTTGGTGGATGCCAGGAGAATGCTACCTGATTAAATGCATAGTTCTAACTGTAAGGTTTGGGGGTATAATAATAATAATAATGGACATAGTTCCAGTGAAGGTAAATCTTGACACTAGAGCATTCAATGTTATCCTATCCTTCTGTGCTTCCAACTTTGTAGCAACAGTTTGGGGAAGGCGCTTTCCTGTTTCAACAAACACAACAGCAGAGTCCATACAAAAATGGTTTGTCAAGATCGGTGTGGAAGTACTGGCCTGCACAGAGCCGTTGGAACCTTTGGAATGCAGAGAATGGCCAGAGTTTTGTATGCTAACAGCCGGGCCAGAAACATCTCTGAATGCAAAACTTATCAGTCCTTGTAACGGATGGAGTATTGCAACAGACAACCACAACGGGATTATCGTATCCTATAACCTTAGAAGAAGAAGGGGAGGTTCCAGTGGCCATGCGATCACCAGCACTAGACAATTGAGAAGTGGAAGGATCTCACCAGGTCCAACAAATCCCAATTACCGTTGTGTCATGTGGGATAAGTAAATCCGTAGACCCATCCTGCCTGGTGTCAACAGTAGAGGCTGGTGGCGATGGTGAATGCGTATCTTCATCTCGTGACAGCAAGTTAAATTTACTTCAGTGGCCTGCAGAGTCACCAGACCTCAACCCAATTGAGAATTGTTGGGGATGAGATGGCAGCAAGGAATGTATCGCTGTCTAATCTGCAGCAACTTAATGATTCCATTTACATAACTGTAGTTATTAAGTTCCTGGTACATAAGCTTGAATTTCTATATACTGAATAATATTACTGTATTATATTGTTAAAAGCCACTCCTTTTAAAGAGTGCTGCATTTTTACTCAGACTGACAGACCGAAAACTTGTAATTCAGCAGAAGCTGATTTCCTTTAACTCCCGCAGTGTCATGGAGGGCAATGCTTTGAACAACAATAATGCCATGAAGGTGGAATACTCCTTCTGGCCCCAGCTGTGCAAAATTGGGAGCTGCCAATACAGGGGTTCTCCTAGAACTCTCTGCGCATAACTCAAGAGGCATCAGAAGCTCCAAAGCTGTTGCCAAGGAAATAATTTCCAGTGTTAGAGTGGAAAATTAAAACTTTAATGAAACTAAGACCACACAAGAACCCTGCAGGTATTAACTTTCCCAGTTAAACTTTATGCAGTTATTTTTGTTGCAGCCTGTGTTGCTCGGCCCAATTTGGCCCTAAAAATAGAGCTAGTTATCATGTTAAACGACAATAACTCACATGATAAAAGCTCTCTGGCTGCAGAGGGTGCCAGGCAGGTAATGGGATTATTTTGTGAGTATATTTCACTGTGTTGGGATTCCCACGGTACAAACATTTAAGAGCCAGAGGCAGGTACCTCTTTGGCTGCCAGAGTTTCACACAATAGGAAGTATTAAGTGTTTAACACCATTGAACATTTTTATATTATAAAGTCTTCTGTTCTTTTTTTTAAAATATACTTTTCTTGATTCAGTTGGTTTTGTATTTTAGCTAAATATGTGAAGTAAGTGAGTGTTGACAGGGAATGTATTTAGAGGGATTGTTGAACTGCTGTGTAGGGAAATTAGAGTGCACCTAGGTTGAGCTGGAGCTCCATACAGGAAAATTTATGTCCTGCTGTGGGCACTTCCCAGCTGTTAACCATCAAGGATTTGCCCGGCCCTGACTCATGAGGGGCAGTTTGGCAATTGAGGACTATAATTAGGCGATTCAGTTTTCAAAAGTCACATAATCTGTCAGATTGTATGGTAAACTGTCCTTGTCACCATCTTTAGATAGAGCACCAAAAGATGTCATACTCATGAGTTGATGTGTGAAAGATCATCTCCTGAAAGTGTTAATCCTCCTGCTCCACAAAAACACGGAAACACACAGACACACATATACTTCCTGTAAAGAACATTTTTGCCATACATAATGCTCTGAACCCCTACATAAAATTTGCACCACTAAATGTGTAAGTAATTGCTGCTCACCAAAAAACAGTCCATATAAACCAGACTGGGTACATGGGGAGTCTGAATTGAGGACAAAGAAGCCTTCCAAGCCCTTGCCTTTAACCACAAGATTGCCTGCAGATAATTCTGGCTTTTCGGAATTGCGACTTGTCCACCTCAAGTTTTCAAGTAAAAGACCACTTTCTGTTAATCCACAAGCTGGTATTAACCCAGACCTAAAGTTGGTGAACACTTTGAATATTTCCTATTACAGAAAATCAATATCATTCTGTTTGCTATATCTGCCTGAACAGTTCATTTTATGTTTAGCAGAAGCATTGTCCCTTCAAAACAAAAGAAAAAAGTATTCAAATAAACTGTTCCAAACCATTGGTATTTATACAATTGTTCATGTGCTCATATCACTAATGCAGAAATAATTATTTAGTTTCCCAGGGCGGCAGTGGAAATCCTTTGTAGTTGGCAGTAAACATGGAAATGAGAAATGTGCAATTGTTTTGCTGAACAGTATGGTCCCATGGAAAGGCAAAAAGGCATACTTTTTATACTTTTATACTAGCTGCTGTGAAATGGCTCATGGCAGCTCAAAACAGGCTGGGGTATTCCTCCAGAAAAGTGGGTTCATTTCATACCCACACATCTGAACCAGCTGTTATAATTGCTATGTTAATAGCTCCTTGTCGGACAAGCTAATTGCTTGGTGGAGTCATGTAGGGATTAAATGTTGGACATATGGAGCTAATTGTTTAACCACCAGATGGCATAAGAACTGCAATGCACTACAGACATTCTGCATTATAATTATAATTTGAATTCCAAATGAATGCAGGAAAAAAAAGTTTGATAAAACCTTTGTCTTATGCAAAAAGCATCAATTGCTTACATCAGAAACTTCCTGAATGCCTTGTAAAAAAGGTTATGTAAACTAAAGCAGTAAAAGTGTAATTAGTGAGTTTTTGTGCTTAAACTTGATTGAAAATGCTTATCTAGTTATTATTCCCTCTCAAAAGAGTCACATTCTTCAGCTTAACAGATAGATACACTCCTTCCAGTTACTGTAGCATAGAATAATGATTTATTACCACCAGTTCATCAGCACAGTATTAGAAACAACATAAAAAATGAAGTAAAGAATAAAACAACCTTTTGCATATGTATGCTAAATACAAAGTTCAATTCTCTCACAGCACAGCCTGTATGTCACGTGTGGTATGATATTATCATAAACCCAGAAATATTCTGCCGTACACAAATTATTTCTCCAAACATAGCAAGGTCAGTTATATAGAACAGATTTCTCCAACCGTGTGACTATCATGAAAATACATAAGCCATGTAAACGCTCATCCATATAAAATATCGTCACCAATTGAAAGGCAATGTTATGAATTATTTTGCTTTTACAAAATAATTGAAAGAACAAATGGCTTTTGATAACGTCTGCAGCTCCACAGATTCTTCTTTACACGACAAAGAAAGTTACGCAAACAATAGACCTTATCAGTGAGCAGCGCCCTCTAGTGACCAAAATGGAATTAACGTTAAAAATGAACTCTAACTACAGGGACCAGAACACTCCCTAACTGGTATCTGTAAGGATCTAAGCATTAACACTAGAACTTAAAGTTACTTGACAGTCTCTGAAACTGGATGCAGCAGGGCCTTGCCTGAACTCTTTCTAGCAGTCTTGACTTCAACCTTTCTTACTATCCCATCTCTGCCAGAAAAGTTCTTCATGAAGATGCCCATAGGGCAGTTGTTCCTTTTCACTTGACTGTCTCTCAACATCACAATGTCTCCCTCCTGAGGGGTTAGGCTTCTATTTCTGCCACTTAATAAGGTTCTACAGGGTAGGTAGACTTTTTCTTCCAGTGGTGTCAGAAAGTGTTAGCAAGGCTTTGGTCCTGCCTCCACTGGAAAGTCTGATTTGTTTGGCTGGTCCTCTGATGGACGAGATCCATCGCAGAGCATTAATGAAGCTTGAGGAATCCATCGACTCAATTAATTCAATATGTGTGGCTCTGGTGTTACATGTGGATAGCACAGCCAGCACTTACTGCTTACATAATCTTCGTCATTTGACACATTGATGGAGTATACTGCTGACACGCCATTTTCCACCAATGACTCACATACCAGCTGTTCTTAGTGAAGTGGTTTCCTTGATAGTGAAGCTGCTCTTGGTGGTGACGAATGAGTAGAGTCACGATGTAGCTCCATCCCTGAGGATGAGAGGGTTGATTTAATCTTTACCTAATCTTGCCGGGACAGGCGTCCTCCAATGCTCAATTGACCTGAATGATTAATTTAGGGGGACAGACTGAAGAGTGGACCCTGGTTAGGAATTGCTTTATCTTCTCTGATGCATTCCATTTCCTCTTGAAATGTGTTGTGTTGCAGAATATGTATTAACATCTGTTCTTAGCTTGAGCTTAGTGTTTGGTGGAGCAGGGTTTGTAGCAGATTTTCCATCGATTGCAGCTGCTGCCAACCTTGAAGGAGTGAGCAACATAAAAAAGTCTTGTTGTTGTGTTTGTTAGTGCTTGCACGCTTGAGAACTTTGCGAATCCAAGTGAGTCGAGTAGGCTGTTGATCGTCAACACGACTCCATGTCTAGTGTATGGTTGGAGAAGGCCAACACCTCTTGAGTGTTCTGGAGAAGAGTGATGGCTTCCCCATAGTGCTGGGGCTAGAGTTTAACCCATTAACAGTTATCATCAAATATATCTGATCATTCGAAAGTGGTCCATGCAGCATACCATCATATATCTGTGATTAGGACACTACAATAGAATGTCTAAAAAAAATGACGCAACCATTGCATCTGGAACAGCCACTGAGTGTATTATTTAACTGCAATTTGGTTTTCAACAACATAATCAAAATAAACATTATTGTTTTGTAATATGTTTCAATGCAATTCAATAATTAGTCCGATAATCCATTCCTCCATTACCTTCTCCATGCTTGTTTGCAGTCAAATGTTTTTGGAAAGCGCTATTATGCAAGATATGGCACGCTAGCTAGCTACCAATCTAATATGTCAAAAACAAGTGAAACGTTAGTTGGTGAACTCCCTGAGATGCTGGGCTGGCCAAAAGTGGGGGCAAGGGGGGTTCTTGGCTGCCATCCAGGGCGCCCACAGTCCCCTGAGCCTGTCCTCTTCTTCCCCGACCACTTCTGCTCCTGCTCCCTAGCCTGACCCCGGGCAGGTGGTCCCCCTCTGCCAGGGGAACTCCTCCCCTACTGAGGCTGGCAGCAAGGAGCCTTCCACTCACTGCTTTACCACCCACTGTTACTCATACTGCCACAGGGAGCAGAAGTCTGGCCCATGCCCGAACAGGCCACAGGCTTGGCAACACACTGCGCTCGCTTGTCTAAGGCGGGCCTGTTCTGCTTCGGATAGTCCAGCTCCGGATAGTCTGCCGTCAGGTGGCCCGGCTGGTCATACCACCCGCATACATCTCCCCACTTGCATGCCAGGTAGTCCGCTATGCCCAGCATAGGGCTCACCACCTGTTCTCCTCCACTTCCGGGTTTTGGCACCACTTTGTAGCACGAGAGGGCATGCTGAGTCCAAGAGCAACTGGAGACGGACACACAGAGGGAGGGCTTATGCCTTTTAATCGGAATTTTTTTAACAAACTCAACGATTCTGATAATCAAAGTGTATATACACCAAATAACAACCTTTCGGAGTCCATACATCCCACTTCCTTCTCCTACCTCCTCTTTCCAAGTTGGCACCTGAGTGTGATTGCCATCAGTGGAACCAGACTCAGGTGCATAACAAGGTCCAATTAACAGGGAATTAGAGCCCTCCCTCTCAGCACTGTCCTGCTGAGGAGGGGGTAGTCGCCCACTGTGTGGCACAAGATGATTTAACTATAAATTATTAAACAGCAGTTAATTTTCATACATTATTATACTATGGTGCAATTAACTAGTGACCAAAATACAACAATGCTAATAAATGTGAAACGTGCTAGTAAACAATGCTAATTCTGACAAGCCGCCGCTATTCTGCTGAAGTTGTGCACAACATGGACTTAGCCTATCTGACTTTTCGTCATCAATACAAGCATTACGTAAGTATTATAACCTCATGATATATGTTTCATAACATATTTGAGAATTGGAATGTCTTTTGGAATACATTTTTCCATCATTTGCAAAAAGCAACGACAGTTTAAAATGAAAAATGTTTTTTGTGTTGTTGTGTCAGAAACGAATTAGAGAATATTAAGCCTTCTCTGAAATAACTAACGCTGGGCGGCCATTCAGGGAAATTTAGAATTTACTTGTCAAAGTGTTAAGATTTCTCTGAGCTCACACACAAAAATATCTCATGCTAGGGGGCCATTTGAGGAAATTTAGAACCTCACCCAGCCGAGGACCAAACATTGCATGAAGGAAGCGTGTAGGGGCCCGTTGCGCTGCTCTAACAACTTGTGCATCTGGATGATGTATCTTCCGAGGAGTAGCAGGATCTTGGCCTGGGGTGTTAAGAACTTAGAGGTGAGGGTGATACCTTATGATATCTGGTGCAGGGATTTTGGCCCTTCTCAGGTTGATCTTGGATCTTGGGGCAAGGCTTCCTTGGGAGCTGTCTCCACAGACCTCAGTACAGATGGATGTGGCAACTGAAGAGGAGGGAGACTAGTGTTCCCCTCTACCATGCTGTGTGGGGGAGCTGATTGCATTTTTGTTAGACTAAGGGGCAGGACCGATATGAAGAGCTGCAATATGTTTGTCGCTTTCGTACTGACAGCTTTATTCACCTGGTGTGCTGTTGAGGGGACGTATCTAAAACAAAAATTTAGTTCTCTCTAAGGAAGGCTTTCCTCTACCCTAGGGGTTTCTCCCTAATGCATCTACACTTACGCAGGGGATGATGCTTTTTGTGGACAGGGCATTGTTTGTTAGAGTCATCCTTCTTAGATTAATCTTTCAGGATCGCATTGTCCACTTCTGTCTTGTCCACTGTGATAGGGGCTCCCGTCATTGAGAATGTATTTTCTGCTTTGCTGGAAATGGAAGTGATGAAGCTTGGGTCATTCATAATTTTTGCTTCCTCATGGATTAAACAAAAAACACCTGGTTTTGTTTGTATCTGGTCCCTGGTTACCTGCATGCTGAACGGGAGCTTCCCTCCAGAATAGGGTTGATGCCACTTGCAGTGTCCAGGTAGGATAGACTGACTAAGCTTCAGCTTTGTCTGCCTCCAACTTGATGAAAAGGTCCCCTAGCTCTCTCAGATGTTGGGGGTCTTTATTTGAGATCTTTGTGAAAATTTCATTAATCTAGCCGCTGCCAGACCACACTGAGGGCTGCAGCAGGATGATTGACATGGACAGAACTCTTTCTTCTCACATGCTCAGCGGATTCTGGCCCAAGTCACTTAACTAGTAGATTGAGTTCCTTAGGTCAGTTCAATGGCATTAGACAATGTTGAGTTCAAAGCCCAGTAATTCTTTTCGACCAACTGAGGGAAGCAATATACAATTCCTTGTATGTTGATGGGTGATGGTGGTTCACATAGGCTTGCTGGTTTTGCACATACTTCTCAGTCCTCTTGAGAGAATGGCAGTTCCCCAGACAACAGTGTCAACGTAGAAAAGATATCTCCAACCATGCGGCTATCATGAAAATACGGAAATGTGTCAAGTAAACAATCTTCCATATAAAATGTTATCATGAATTGAAAGGTAAGTATTATTACCTATTAATAATTTTACTAACAGACATTTTAGTTACAGACAATGCTTCTACAAAATAATTGCAAGAAGGAATGGTATTTGATACCGCCTGCAGCTCCACATTTTGACTTTAACCATGTCCAATGCTAACTACAATTCTTCTTTACAAGATGAAGAAAGTTATGCAAACTACAGACCTTATCAGTGATCAGGGCCCTCTGGCGACCATAATGGAATTAACGTTAAGGGGCCAGAATACAATTTATGGAAAATCATGGTAAACAAGTTAACACACAGGAATGGAAACTAAGGCCTCTGACCCAATGGAAAAAATTTTTTCCAACACCAGTGTAATTGTAACATCTTTTTTTAGCAATTGAGCTAAGATTTTTAGCTTGGCACAGGCAACCAGGCAAAGGTGCACAATTGGTTAAGCTACCACCAACTATTCAACGAACAGGAATATTTTCCCTCATGTAGATGTCCCCTCATGTCATCTCAAAGAACGTATTCTAATTTATCATGATGATAACAAGAAAGGTCAAATATAAACAATCACAACTGGCTCTAAAACAAGTGTTTTAGGTTGTGCAATCACTAGGATTGAATTATAAAAATTTCAGTCAGTATAACATCAAAACAGAATTATCGCATTGACTTGTTGTCTAACATGGCTGTGGCAGTTGGCTGTCAGTGTTTCCAGGTGTTGTCCTTCAGCACAACTCAGTTTTAAAATAAAAGGATGGTAGTTAAAGCACAATTTTACAGGTTTCTTACATCCTAGGTAGTGGATGGAATCTTAATACACAAATGACAGTTGATCATTTATTTACATATTATTTACCCTTCTCCTACAGATGATTGTCACTGGCAACATTCCGTTGGCGCACACAAGAGAGGAGAACGTTTAGCAATGTTGAGCAAGAGTCTTGTAAATTGTGTACTAGAGTCACTGAGTCAAACTACGGGTCACTGGGGTATAACTATGAGGTGACACACAGGCCAAATTCCCATTGGCATCCATCACTATGGGAAAGATCTGAGAATACAGTAATGATGTGCACAAATCAGGAAATGGCTATAAGATAATAGCTCAATGGTTGAAAATGTCAATTTTTCATTATCAGGGCAATAATTAAAAAGTTTAAAAAATGTTAACAATCGGCCTGGAAAAGCACACCTCAAAATTAACACAAAAATGGTTCACTGACCACAGAATCAAGGTTTTGCCTTGGCCATCCCAGTTCCCTAAAACTAAACTCCATAGAAAACCTGCAGGATGAGCTGAACAGGAGAGTCCACAAGCATGGGGCTCGGAATCTGAAGGATCCTGAGAGATTCTGTACGGAAGAATGGTCTCAGATCCCTTGCCATGTGTTCTCCAACCTTATTACACATAAGAGAAGAGCTGTTATCTTGGCAATGGGAGGTTGAAGGGCTGCTAACAGTTGCGGCACAGATGTATATAAGAAAAATATTAGTTTTTTTAATAAGAATTATTTTTTCTT
>JAOVYW010008397.1:13489-29008 GCA_025775045.1 Hiodon tergisus
TGTGGCTGCAAAATTAGTATTACCAATGTATTAAGAATGTGATTAAACACAGATGGATTTTTCTCCAGAACTGTGCAGTGCCCCTCTGATTAAACAATAATAAATAAATAAATAATGATAATAATGAACTTGTTTCATACAATGTACTATACACAAAACCAAGAAAACAACATAATGAAAATTAGATCAGAACACAACTAATAAGGAATTAAAGTAATAAACAAGGCTGGTGTTCTCTCCTGCACCATGCAGTGTCCCTCTACGTATCTGCAAACGCACAGTCTAAACAGTCATATAACTGCAATTATGTCTAAAATTTGTGAGGGCTGATTCATTTTCCAGGATTAAGAGTAAGATACATTGTCCGATAATCCTAGTCTGAGATTTAGTTATATCGCATCACCATCCAAAGCGCATTCACTATCTACATAGATACAAGTATTAAAAAAAATATTTAATAGATTGAATTTAATAATTTAAACAATTTTAAAAGCTTTTGAGGGACACCATGTTTTTAATATCAGTTTAAGATTTACCAGTGGAATAAAAAAAATATTAGTTTGTTAAAAATAAAACTTGTGACTGTGTTGGGATTCATAATATTATATAAGCCTTAAATTGGAATAAAATGAAGGGCATACAGTTTTGCATGCTCTTGAATTGTATATAAGTTATAAATGACCTGGTCACATAAAATAGCTCCTGTAGTTCTATTCCAAGCCAACTGAGAGCAACAGCGGTCATCATTGCACTCTCAGAGAATACGGAGATTACTAAGTAAGTATGCCCATGGAGTCTACTGTATTTTCAAGTGGCAAATATCGCATTGGGGGCGCACTCCAGCCCACCACACGGGTTGAATATCAAAGACCTGGGCCTTCCATCTCGAGCACTCTGGAGTAAAGGTTTGCAATATTCCTCAGCTCACTCTGAAAACTGGGCAAGAACTTCACCGCACGACTCCCCTTCACATGCTTAATTAGGACCAGTTGATCATTCTCCAGCTGCTGCCGCCATCTTTACCCCAGCCATATGGCACGGAGCTGGCAGGGTGGGGGCGGAAGATTATAAGAAATAATCTACTTTGTTTCCACAGGCTTTTGCCGGTCAGTTAATGTGAGACCCATTTGTGTGGTCCTCCCTTAGGATCACGTCGTGCCTCCCGAGCAAAATTTATCAATTGACCCCTCCAACCAAAATTCAAAACTGTTTGGGGAGCGGGGGGTGGGTATAGTGGCTCCTAGCAGAGCCTGCTCAACATGACGTGTCATGGTTGCTCATGAAACATACATAAATAGATAAATAAGGATTACTTGTCGCTTTACAGTTAATTGGCTGCATCTCAGTTTTACGCTATGACGATTATTATATTGTAATTAAAGGGAAAAAAAGCACACCGGAACCCTGACTGGGAATGAAACCCTAGTGCTTTCACCTTAGACTACTACCCCAACAGGAGACAGCACTCATGTCCCAGGAGAAGGTAACCAGTCAATCGAGTGTCTTTGAGTGACATCACCTTCTTTAACCAGCTCATGCAAGACGAGCACCACGACAGCTGCATTGTGGCGTTTTAAGGGATAAATCCTGCGAAGGAACATCACGTTTTTGTGCTGTTTTGTACAACCCAACCACTTGTAGGACGTAAGCCATCGTGCTTTAAAAAGGCGTGAGTGAAACAAACGATGTACTGCATCTCTTTTTATGCTCTAATACCGTGATTGGCTTTGAACAGAAGACTTTGAACAGAAGACTTTGAAACAAGCAGTTCACGGATATTCACAGATGCGCAGTTTTTTTCGAGATATTAATATCGTACGTTTAATGATTGATTCACACAATTGCATGTCTGGTTTCTGTCAATGATCTGAAGAACCGTTGAACTTCTCCCTTAAATAGTTTGCATTTAAAGAGTTACAGTTGTTTGACAGTGTCATTCGCTTCTAATTTCTTCCAGTTGCATCTCAGCAGCTTATTGCTTATTTAAAAACAATTCAATTATCCTTCATCGCCACATCACCACGGCAACGGCAGTGTCTGATACTTTGCTGTAAAAAAAACAAAAATAAAAACCTAGTTGAACAAACATATTAAAGCTGAGGGAGACAGCCGCACTATCTGTTTTAATGGCTCACTGCTGTGTAGATGCATTCTGACGATATACTGACAAGTCCTCAGCCATTTCCAAGCCATTCATCTTTTTTTATCATTATTATTCAAAGCAATCTTTTGTCCGACAAAAACAAAACCGTTGTTAGATTTTTATTTATACATATCATTTACTTGTCCCCGCGTTTCGCCCAACGGCTACTGTCCAACATGCCTTCCTCTCTGTGAGGCTGAACATCTCAGCCTCTATTTCAGGCTTTGACTAGACGGCTGAATATTTTATGTTTTATTAACATATTGTTCTATAAATGTTGTTTGGATCTTTCTCATTAACACGGTCAGATTATTACGCGGCCACAGCATACCTCTTCCAGCGTTCGTAATCAGTTCTGTTCTAATCTTTTCATTAAATTGTGCCAGGTGTGTTCACAATGGCATCACCACACAAGCATGTACAGACCAACTTCATAGTAAATATAGCAAGTCTCAGCCAATTGTTGGTAAAATTTCTGTTTCTATCTTTTAAAGTGTCCCTGATGGCGGTTACTGCTGTCATTTACTTATTACTGTATTTATTTATTTATTTATTTATTTATTTTAAATGTGATTTTATTTCAGAGAAGGAATATTGTTTGCTAAAGAAAATTAAATAAAGATGCTGAGGCACAGTCCTCTAAAAATGGAAAATGAGAACAGCGAGATTAATAAAAAAAACCTCTCACCTCTGTAATTTCGGAGCATTTAACTGACTGAAAAAAAAAACCCTCCAGGAGAGTTGGGAAGCGTTTGAGTGGACTTTTAGGGATCCCTTGGATCCGGTTCAGTTCTGGGAAGGGAAGGAAAGCCTCCTGGGCGCAATGTCGGTCACCTAACAGTGTCACTCACGGCCTGTTCCTGCCTCTGTTGTGCGCCTTCTGTTTACACAAGGTGTGGAGTGGGAGTGGGAGCCGGAGCCCTGGACCCCTGGGGAGGTTTCCTTTTGCCGTTAGCTCACTGGAGCCCTTCGTCATTACTTCGCTGATTCTCCCTCCTAACAAGTATTACCGTTTCGAGTACATTTTTATTAAGATCAAGCATCTTAATAAAAAGCCTAAAAGCATTTATTTATATTTGAGTTAACGTGGGCTCTGCGGTGATGGAATAAAACTGCGATGTGGGGTGCGAGTTTGCCGCCCTGCATTACGGTAGGTTCTCCGACTTTTCTGAGCGATCGCTTGCTGCTTGTTCCTTGTCAGCACCGGAGCCATGTTTCAGGCAGACTCAGAGACGCTGGGCTGTTTATTGCATCGCTACAAAGCGCGCCGTTCCTGTTAGCAACCGCAGAAGAAAATATTGAGCAGTTATAATAATAGATTATGTTGTTTGGAAGCTGTATGAATTGTGTTTATTAATCCTTTAAACATTTAGTAGAGCCAGGTGATTTAAAAAAAAGAGTAATATATCTAGTGTCACACAAACTAAAAAAAGTATTTGAGTATTTGTTTTACAGAAAATGTATTGATACTAATACTATTGCAATTTGGCTGCACATGTTCATTTTACTTCATGATATAATATCACGATATATATATATATATATATATACACACACACACACACACAGTACTGTGCAAAAGGCACCCTAGCATTTTTTACTCAAATGTAGTCTTTCAAGTTTATGTCTTCTGCATTAGCGTGTCAGTAGAAAAATATTAATTTTATGAAAGAACAAGGAATTTTGACACAGATGGTATGGTCTCCACGGAGCCCTGATCTCAACATCATGGAGGCTGTCTGTGATTACCTGAACAGACAGAAGCAAGGCAGACAGCCAAAGTCTGTAGAAGTACTGTGGCAAGTTCTCCAAGATGCTCGGGACAACCTACCTGGTGATTGTCTAATGCACAACACTGTACCTAAGAGAATCGATTCAGTTATAAAGGGAAAGGGTGTATACAGGTGAAAGAATAAAGTAATGACCTACAGTGAGGGAGTGTGGAGGCTCTGTTATGCAGTGGGGGGCATTTTCCTGGCTTGGTCCCCTTGGAGCAGGGTTTCTTAACCTGGGTTCCATGGATGAGCTTCAGGGGGTCCGTGAAAGTCAAGTAAAAATGTAACATTTATATTCATTTATTGCATTTTTCTAGGGAGGGGGTCCATAGCTTTCACCAGATTTTCAAAGGGGTCCGTGACTCAAAATAGGATAAGAACCACTGCCTCAGAGGGAAGGACCACTGCAAATTGTTATCTAAGTAATTCTAAGTGATCACCCCCATGGTGAAACATTTATTTCCTGGTGGGAGTGGTCTCTTCCAGGATGAAAATGCTCCCATCCATAAGCCACGAGGAGTCACTGAATGGTTTGGTGAAAATTATGTGAATCAGATGCTATGGCCTTCACAATCACCAGATCTCAACCCAGTTGAACACCCATGGGAGATCTTGGACAGCTCTCGCCAACACCATCATCAGAACACCAAATGAGGGAATTTATTTTAGGAAGAATGGTGTTCCATCCCTCCAGTAGAGTTCCACAGATTCGTAGAATCTACGCCAATGCACACTGAAGCTGTTTTGGCAGCTCGTGGTGCCCCGACACCTTACTGAGACACTTGATGTTGGTTGATCCTTTAATTTGTCACCCGTCTGAATATAATTAAAGTATTTCCTACTTCCTGAAAATGGCATGAAACTATTGTGCTGCATAGTGATTGATGACAAAGTCCTTTTACACAAAACGTATGCAATCCCATTTAATTAGATAATAATGAGTCGGACTGTTCAAAATCAGGAAAGATGGAGATGCATCGATAGTAGGCGAGAAATTAAATGCTGGAATTTTGATGAAGTTTAATTTAATCATTTAGGGTTCTTCAGAAGAGTGTCCATGCTTTCAAGCAGGCTTTGAAAAGCAAAGTGCTTAGTTTCAACCATTTCTCTAATCACACATCCAGTTCAGGGTCACCGGATGCTGGAGCCTGTTCCGACAGACAAAGGGCGTGCGGCAGGCTGAAACCGGGACGGAATGTCTCCCCATCACAGAGTAGGTGACACACAGATAGACAGAATATATGGGGATATAAAGAGCATTTGTTGGTATAAAGCATCGTCAGAACCGTTGTCTTTATTTAATTTTTCAAACACAATGTTTTGCGGTTGTCTTTACATTGACTAGAGAAGGGAATAAAAAAGATTCCTACGCTGACAATAGGCTGCCTCTCCCACATTGTTGTAGATCAAGGCCACTGCTTTCCGCTTCAGTGGCACTAAGAAAGGGTGAGTCTAATTGTAAACATTATGTTCTATTGTGCGTTCGGCTATAATCTCACACCAGACATGTTTCTCTGGATCACAACACATTCATAACCGGGGAAAATCTTCTTTGAGCACAATTATTCCCAGCTATAATTACACACAAAAGTGTTGGCTGTAGCCGCCGAGCATGTCTGTATAGGCTGCAGCAGATGCGATCATGGGTTGTGCACCCCTTCAGGTGGGTTTCAGTGGTTTGTGCCAAGTGTGCTACATGGAAGAAGAAGAAAAAAGATTTAGGTAACCTGGCATGGTCTTCTTCTCCAACCTTTCACAACCTCCTCGGTGGCAAAGGCTTCTTCTCTATCAGAATTCCATCTCCCTTTTAGAAAATAAAAAGGCCTCCTCTCTCTCTTTCTTTTCCTTCTAGTGAACAGAGTTGCCAGTCTCTGCTTCCTTAAGAAGTAACAGCTGTTAACGCTTACATAACGACAGCGGGATGTCAGACAGTTCCTCTGCTGGCTGGTGAGGCTGTCAAAAGCGGTTAACGTGTGGCCCCCGCAGAGGCTCTGTGACGGACTGAGGGGCCCCCGCGTTTGGCCAACTCGCTTCTGTCCTCGCCCCTCTGTCTGTCCCACCGGCCTGTCTCGGACCGTGAGCACGCCCCCCACCAGTGGACCTGCGTGCGTGCGCACACGTATAAGTGCTCGCTGAACTTTTCACCTAAATTGCAAGCGATTGCAGCGAGGTGGGTTCTGTGCCTCACACGGGACTGAGTGCACGTCGCTGTTTGACAATGCGGCTCAGAGAGCTGGAGTCTGAGAAAGGGTTTATTTCATTTTTTAGTCTAATTGAGGTAAATTTTGGAAACAGTGCCACCGTGGTCCAGGCCACTCTTGCAGCAGGGGGCTTTAATGAAGATGTATCGCCATGGTTGCACGTTGCCGTTTGAGGGAGTAGTTCCTGGAGTGGAGCGGCGCGCCTATGAGCTTTTGGTGACTACTGCAGGAAGCAGGTCTCTGCTTGGGAATCTGAACCCTATGCAAAGAGATCACACGCCCTCTACTGGTGACAGAGCGAAGGAAACAAAACAAGAATGCAGACAGTAGAGACGACATTGTCCTGAGCATTCTTCACACAAAGTGCAATGTCAGTAGTCGTATCTCAACAGAAGAGAACCAGAGACATTAACAGCACTGACATTCATCCCTTGTCAAATCATTCTGGCCCACAACAACCATGAAAAATCAGACGTTGCCGCGTCGCCACGCGCCTGCCAAATTTAGACTTGTTCACACGTCTTCTCCAAGTGCACACGCTGCACCCAAACAGCGAGACAGCAAGAAGCCACTTTCAGTCCTGCGGGACAGGGGAACAGGGTTGCGTTTAACTCCAGACATTACCATAGAATGGCTGCACGTGCGTCATTTCTGGCCCCATTTGGCCGCTGGAACCAATAAAAAACTAAGCCCTCTCAGGCCAGCTGAGATGTTTTTTAAGTTCACATTTATATACAGACAGATGAGGTAGAGGTAAACAGATTCACAGTATAGGGAGACATGAGAGATTTTCCCCTCCAACACTAGTGTATCAGTCCTTATTTTAATCCTAAAACTAACTCTAATCAAGCCGTTGACCACAAAAGAGGGAAACATATAAAGAGTCAAACAGTTTTTGTCTGTCTACGTTTGTCTGTTTACTACTCATAACCTGAAACAACCTGTTTATTCCGTTACATCATCCCTAGTACAAGATGCGATAACTTTCATCACAATTTGTTTGTGATAGTAAGCTCATGGTGACTGTAGGTGCTTAGACATGAGAATTGTAAAGCTTCACCTTCACCACAATCATGAGATGACACAGGTGATTGAGTGAGGGGTTTCATGCGAAATTAAATGCTGAATTAATTAATTTCTGTTCTAGGGTATACCCATATTAGTTTAACTTTAGCCACCTGTATTTAGAGCCTAGGCAGGAACGCTGGTGTTGTGACCAAGGAGAGTCCATAGCAGAGTCCTAAAAGACAGTCAACAGCAGAGTCCCGAAAGAGTCTAAGCAGAGTCCCCAAGGAGAGTCCAAGCAGAGTCCCCATTGCTTTTGAGTCAATGGGAGCACAACTCCTTGAAATTCCCACTTCTTAACAAATAAAATGGAAACCTTCTCTGCTTAAGTATTTTTTGTTTGTTTGTTTGTTTGTTTTTGTTTTTCACCAACTACCGTAACTTTTAACTTTATTTCGATCAGAAATAGAAATCGCATTAACAGGAATCAATTTCACCTGCCTAACATCCGTGCAGCTTGGTTGATAAGCACTCACTTATTCTCTCCAAATTAAAATCCATTCGGTTCATTGTGGCCTGCCGGAATCCATGGCTCTGATAGAAATCATCATAATTGGGATTTTTCGGAATTCAGTTATCGCCAGCACTGACTCAAAAGCATGGCCCATAAAATGAGAAGCGATTGACTATAGCAGCGCTGACGCCTTGACGCACTGCATGTGTGCCATTGTAGTTTTTCTGATCTTGTGGAGGTCGTGCAGCCAGGGGCCGCAAATGTTTGGCATTTATTACGAAAAGGGGGGCGGAGGGGTGGATACGGGCAACGTCAACACGGGAGGTGTCACAGACGACGACATCACGCACTACAGGAGGAAATATAGGTCGCTGGAGAATTACTTTAATTGCCTTTTTTTTTCCTGTCGAGATTTTAAAAATGTTTTTATTAATAGCAGACTGTTAATTACATTTTTAATTATTATTTTCTATTATTATTTGGCCATTGAACCTTGCGGTATGTGGTCACTGAAATTGTGAAACAAAGGACATTCATTCAAGACCTTCTGTGGTATCGGGAGCTGCTGGCTTTTTTAGAGTTTTTTATTTTATTTTTTTTGCATCTTTTTGAATAGACTGTAAAAAAATCATTTACATTCAGTTTTGTAGGAAATTGCATTACAACCCTTTTCCCCAGCCATTCCATTGGGCTTTAAAAAGAAGGATACGCATTAGATCCTCGCTTGATAATTGTCATTCACTGTAGAGGCAGCTAGAGACCAAATAGACCCTATTGAGAAAATCGTGAATGTTCAATTATGGTATTTTCCCATAAACACAGATGTAATAGATTAACTCATTTCTAAATGAATGGCCTTATTAGTCTGGGAAGCAAAAAGGCTCATTTAAGACCTTACAGTAATTCCGCTGAAACGCCTGATTTGCAAAACTCATATTTTGGCATGAATTGACCTGCTGGCTTTACAAACAAATATGTTATGATCACATTATGTCATTCACCCAATAATTAATCAGGTATATCTGAACTGATGTGGACTGATTACCTCCTCCTTTCGTTCTGAGAGAAATTGAGAAAATCTTGGTGTTGGTGTGGATTTTCCTGAGAAAAGCCAGAAGGGCAGGTGATTTGAGAGTATTAGCCACGGGGTATCCAGTGAACCAATAGCAGGTAGCCTACAGATTTGCCAGCTGACCCCATTGTCCGGTCCATCCAGCTGCTGGTTATATGTGGGCTGTGTTTTCTGACCTAGTCCAGCTGCACAAGATCAAACAATGTTTGCATCTTGCTGTTGTTTCCTCTTAATAACAATAAAACCACATTTCAGATTAATTTCTCTGTTATGAATAAGAATGAAAGAGAAAAACATGGGCCTGTCTTTCAAAAATCATCTTTCTTTTTTTCCACGTCATGACTAATTAAAACATTAATTCAGACTTATCCACGGACGGATTCAAAGCATTTAAATGGTATTTGCTGTCTTCAGTTTTTTTTTCATGTTTTTTTTTTTCATTACACGGATTGTATTTTCCTTAATTTAATTTATTTACAGTCATTAATTTGTTTCACATAATGCCTCAATTTAAAATGTAGAATAGGGATAGAAAAGTACCCTAGTGTCCATTTGTTCATCTCATTTTGGATTCCCATTGAAACCAAGGGAACATCAATAGCAGATCGGGGCTGGCGTGAATTAATTAACAATATGGAGAGAGTGCGGACGCACCAGCAGACGGCCGCTGTGAATTAGCATTCGTTTGGGACACAGCACAAGGCCATATTATCGCAGGAGTACAGGAACCGGTCGCACTGACAGGAGGATACGGAGAGCGAGGGGCAATTTCCTGGAGAATGGGGAGAATTGGACACTTTGTAAATTTTTCAGCCGACGAAGGGATGAAAAAATCACCCAAAATATTCAGAGGAAACGCAACCATCACTGTGTGGCCATTTTCAGCGTAAGCTCTTTCTGAAACCAAAACAAAAAACGCAAGATGAAATCATTATGCTCGGAAGAGCTTGAGGAGGACACTCAACAAGACAGGAAACTGCTGCTTTTAGCGGAATTGCAATATTTTTGTTCAAATTGACGTGCAATTCATCAGGGTTTTTTTCCCTCGGCCCCATCCCGGACTTCCAAAATAAGAAGTCTGTTTGGACCGTAGGAAGGATGTGTAAGGTATTGAAAGCGTTGTATTGTCCCTCTGCTTTGGGGAAAAATCCACATTTGTTTATTTATTTATTTATTTTGTAGACAACACCGTCCACTCTCTCCAGACACTTATGTCCTGCTGTTAACAAACTCACTTTGCTTCAGTCTAGATCCGGTCAGCTGAAGCGCCAACAGTCCTTTTTTACACACACATACACACACATATATATGTGTATTACTGGGTGCAGGCTTGGAAACTAAAATATATTAAAATCTTACTAGTGGTTGACCTTGAAGCAGTCTTTGGTAAACTCTGTGTCCATCCCAAAAACTTGTGGAGACATTACAAACCTTAATTCCAGCATGACTCTGTTGCAATGTGTGGAATAATGACAAAGTGTAGTATTTTCTATTAAAAAGCAAAAGAAATATATAATAATAATAATAAAATAAAAATACTGGTTAGGATGTGCAACCACTATATATGGTAATTATCCTATCTTACGGTAGATGGCAAAAAAGGTCCAGTTTATAAATTAGGCCTTACCCAATGCCACCCTCCACCTGCGCCACTGTCAGCAATAACTTTTATTATAATAATTATTATTATTATTCAGCCTCTGCTTTTAAGAGTGAGTTCCTGTCACAGCCCCTTCCCCCTTTAAACGGGCCAACGCAGCGCAAGGTTTCTCCCTGGCTCAGATAAACGATCCTCCATCACTCCTTTTAAAGCAGGGTTTGATGTCTGAGTGTATTTTACTAATGGATCATAAATAAAAACGATCCGCGGTCACCTGCGAGCAAATTAGTAAATGAGTCTGGATCCTGGCACGCGGACGAGCTGGCTTCAGCCCGGCCTCTCTAATCCCTTTCCCTACAGCGCTCAAAGGAACCGGCACCCTCTGAGCCAAGTTGTACAAACAAGATAAGCTCCAAAGAGTGGGTGCGGTAATACGCAGCGACTAGCCCGAAAATAAAAGGTCCCATGAAAGGTTGTCGGAAAAAACCGCACACCTCCTTGCTTCCCTGCCCAGATCCGCCCACGCTCGCACTTCTCCTCCTCGGCCTTGCCAGAAGACTCCCTCTCATCGTTTTATTCCACACAAATATATCCTGGCCACCACAAGAGGAGTTCATTTATATTTATTTTTAATTTTGTAATTAGTGGCCTTGACAGTTCACCGCCAACTCCCGAGCCCTCATTTCCTAAGACTCTCATCAGAGTCATTTTTCGTTAATAAAACAAGATGTCTCACGTACGACCCACCCTGCGTTGCGCCACTGCAGGAAGTATGGAAGGTTGATTTTTTTTTTCCTCGCTCCGAATGTGGAGCGGTGTAAAGCCGCAGTTCGGCTCGGCGTGTGACATTTCTGGGTTACAAAATGTCTATTAACACTCAGGGTTGCCGTGTCTCATCTGAATTCACATTAACACGTTTCCGCTGAAATGATTACACTCGCTCTCAGCAAATGATCTTGTTCCATTATTCTGGTCATAAACAGGCCATTTCAGACTCAAGTCTCAGACTGAACAGAGAGAGAAAGAGAGAGAGAGGGAAAGATAAAAAGAGGAAGAGATGATTGTAACTGAAGCAGGCCTGACAAATTAGATGGGTTTGTTTGGTGCACACGATCTGAACAGTGAACAATAGCAGAGCCACGTAGTCAATAGAACTGATTTCCTAATTGCCAAGCAATTCCCTGAAGGTTTATGAAGGTAATAAACAGTGTGTTCCTGCTGAGGGAAATACTGAAACACACTGACATGTACACAAGTAGTGTATCCAGTGCATTCATTCATTCAATGCTGTCATTACCAAGGAAAAGAAATAAGGATACCAAGTTTTGCGAGCCTTTTGCCCGAATTTTCATGTGCATGTGAATTCTCTAAACTAACTCAGACCCACTCCGTGGTTCAATTAACCTGGGCACTGCGAACACAATGCTTACCCATTTCCCTTATTTTTTTTCAGCTGAACCTTATTGGCCCTCAAGGCGTACCGTACACAAAGTGGGCCGGCAAGAGTTCCGAGTCCTATTACAACTGGAGGGACTGTGTGAATACAAAGAGAACCCAGTTTTTTTCCCTCTTGGTTCACTTAAAAAAGAGGGCTGAATTTAGTTCTTGAGAAGGACTTTAATGAAAATATCCCTAATTGCTAAATTAGATACCGCAGATGACCATGGGCCCAATACTTCAGGTGTTTAGCTGTTTAGAAGAAAGACCTTGAAAGTCTGTGAGATCATGGCGCCTCAGGAACAGGGTCCCTGACCCCTGGCTATATGACGATGATAACGATGGCGACCATGAAAATGTAATACAATAAATAAAATAAAATAAAGAAACCCAACTTTGTTTTTGAGGATCACATCTAGCTCTTTTTCCGACGTTGACCTCATTATCCCCCTCACACTCCTGGGTTCTCCCATCCCGTTTTGGCGGATCATGGGCGGAGGGAAATGTCAGCAATCAACGCTTTCCATCAGGCCCCCGGCTATCGACAGAAGTACCGGTGCAGTGGCTCCACTACGATTTGCGAGATGAAAAGACAGCCTACAGAGCAAACACACTACTGATTGGCACCATATTGACTCCCAGGCTGCTTTGATTGCACAGCATGTCAATATCAGTCTAATTTTTCTCCTGGTATTTACGGTTTTCATCACTTTATTTATATCTGAATGTATTTAATTTTTTTTAAGCTGAAGGAGCGATCTCTCCTGTTTGCTCCCACAGCAGTGGGACGTATTTTATATATTCAGTATTGTTCTAGACACAAGTAGAGCGTGGGGGTGTGTGTGTTCATTTCCCTATTAGGAATTGTCATAAAATATATGAGTTTCCATTCTTCTAATAAAGATGGGCAGAAAATATTGTTCAGTTACGAAGAGGAAAATGATCCCTTCAATATGCAAGAGGGTTAATTGGGTCACTTTCCATAATCACATTAGGGAAACTGTAGAGAAGGAGCATGCTCATGATGCCTGTCTCTTCTGACTGAAGGTATGGGCACATAAGTTTTTTGTTTTTTGTTTTTTATTCTAGCAGTGTGGCCGGGAATAAATTAAACCCATCTTTATAAACGGAACCTAGAATTGTTCATAAAACCAACCTGGTCTGAAAGGGGGGCCCTGTGGTTGTATCCGAGGTCACCAAGAGGGGACGATTTTTAATTGAAAATGAAATTGTCTACCTGATGGCTTTGCCTAATTATCAAACACGTGGGCTGAGTGCAGTGAGTTCCAGGATATGGGAAAATTGCTGGAAGGGTCACCTTGGGGAGTGGGTAACGTGCGCCCGAGACCCTCGTACAAACCCACAACCACTCGACCTTTGGTCCAAACAACCTTCTGAATGCTGATGCAGTTCCGTGTCTGGAGACAGGCCATTAGGGCTGGAAATAGGCCACCCTGCAGAGTGCTGCAGCTTCAGATAACATTTATATGGGCAGCCCCCAACAGCGTGGGAACGTAGAGAGCAGATCCTTGCATGCGTGGTACAGTATCAGTTTCCTAAGAGCAATGTTTATGCAGGGAGTCACCCAGCGAGGCTTGAAAGGGGGGAAGCAGCGATGAAGCCTGGGTCTGTGTGCTGGTGACAGGACACCCTGTGAGCTGCTGACACTCGGTTCGTGGGGTTTGTGCCTTTCCATGCCATCACTGAGCCGCCTTAATGGGCCCTGACATTGCAGCTGTAAGAGACGCCAACCAGAAAATGTGACGGACCTCAGCTTTTGAGGGGAGCAAAAAGCGAAAAACCAACCCAGAGAAACCAGATGAAAGACGAGATCTGGAGCACTCCGGCCCCGGTCAGACACAGATAAAGAGAGAAAGAGAGCGTACCGATCGTGGGCCGAGATCGGGAGAGACACAGATCGGCACCGTGTGTCGCTTGCGTCTGATGACCGTCGCCTCTGGCGAAACATGAGCGCTGGAAGGGACGGGGTCGATAGGTCCGGCAGGTGGGGGTGGAGTAGTTCTGTTCTCTCGCTGTGCCCTCGGGTGTTGGCGCGTGTCGTGCCCGCACCCCTGGCTGGCACTCCTCAGCCGCCGGGCATAGCGCCTACACGGAGGTACAGTGGCCCAGGCAGACAGGAAGTCGGCTGCGTAGTATCTAAGGCCAGCCCATTTCAGGCAAATGCGTTGTAAATGCAACTGCTGACTGCTTGCCTGCACATACAAATAGTAAATCGTTGCCATATATACTTTTTGGGATTATGTCGTAGTAATAGTTTTAATATGATGCATTTAAAATGCATGTCCCAAATACAGGTGATACTGGTGGTACCCTGACCTCACTGGGGGAGTCCATCACTGTTCCCCTTTTTGCACACTAATTTACTGAGACATCACAAGAAGCTCTCACCTTGAGATAAGATGCTGGGAGGTGCCAAGGCTTGCAAGGCGTTTGTCAGGATGGAAGCACTGAGTTTCATTTAATCAAAGAGGCCAGCCCAAGTTCCATTTGCACCGTCTTTGTGCCTTCAGGACGGCCCCTATGTTGCTATAGTGAAGTGTTAGCTTGTTAGCTTAGCAATAAAGCTTGTATTAGTGTTACAGAGCAGGTCATCGTGATATTGCCACAGGGAGTGCTAAGAAGCTCGAACTCTTCAGATAGACGCATGAAAATACATCACTTTTCTTCTGAGAAATGATATTAACGCTATCTACGTGTTTTCCTGTAGTTTTCTGTCGGTAAACCATGTAGCCAACAAGTTTCAATAATTCAGACAGGACTATGCAAAGGGCAGTTTATTATGTTGCAAACTCATTAGTGACATAAACACTGTCATCACTGATGTTATTTATTTAAAAAAATGACTAATTCAGTTACTATTGAGCAATTTGCTAGCAGTGGTTCTTCCATTCTGACTAATCCAATTTGCAGCTTAGTGTTTAAGCCCTCAGTACAGCTTGGTCTGGCAACCTTCCCACAACAGGTATGTGTTTAGATGCTGTGCCGGCTGCAGCTTTAGGACTGAATGGTCATTACCATAGAGATCTCATTGCTATTTTATGGTTTGTTTGTTTTCCCTACTTTAAGGTGGGCTGCACTTCACCCTACCTTTTTAAAACCAGCCTTTCTTCCTCAGATCGCCCCCGCCCCTTTGTCTTTCTCTGAAAGACGAACATGTTTCAAAAATAAGTTTGCATGGTAATTGATGGAACACCTGAAACCGACACCCTTAAAATGTTGATTTTTGTCCTTCTCTTCCACTCTGAGCTTCCAGGTTCACTGGTGACAAAAACATATCTGTACATTTGACAGCAAAAAACAATAGTCTCCCTGCTGTAGTTTTTTAATATTTTTATTTATACAGAAATGCAGCTGGGTATGGAATGTATGATATATTGTGAGGATATATACAATACATTGCCTTGTAGCAAAGGAACTCCCAAAACCCAGAACTTAATTCCATGGGTGAAAGTGAACGTCCCCGGCCAGGCCCTGCTTGACCCGGAGTGGTAGTGGTGTGGACCAAGTCGGACCTCGCTTTGCTCAAACGGAATAAGTTCAATGTTGGGAGGTTCTGCTGCAACTCTGTTGAACCTGCAAAAACAAAGGGGTTGTTATCGGATTCCCTGAATGAAATTTTGACGTCACAGTCACGTGGACAGGCCGAAGGAGGCACAGAACATCACAGCTTTGATGGGCGAGGAGGGGATAGAGGCCAAGCCATTGAAAGGCCAGATCAGCACACTTTTTTTATTTTCCTATGGATCGCTTC
>JAOVYW010008398.1:0-10196 GCA_025775045.1 Hiodon tergisus
GTCTTTTCAATTAACTGATCCCGGATTAATTCATCCTGCAGCGCTCCGAATTTGCAGTGCTGTACTAGCTCACGCAGTGCCGATATGAACTGTGCAATTGACTCACCCGGCCGCTGAGCGCGCTGACGAAACTGAAAACGGCTGAGAAGAACACTTTGCTGGGGGCCGAAATGTGCCGACAGGTTCCAAAGTAGAAAAAATGCGCTGCCCTTCCACGCCCAAGCAATGTAAAAGAATGGCTCTCTTCCGTGCATCCGCCACCTCAGTACGCCATTAAGTACGTTTGGAAGGATTGATACCAGCGGGACTGTAGGATCGCCTGGGACGGAAAGGAAGGATGCCGGCGGAGGTAACGAACAATCAGCCATCCTTGTCGCCAAAATGTTGTGTCAGGTAGGACGCAAGACTCGTGTACTCATAAACGTCGTTGTTTATTAAGTGTCAGACCAAGACACTAACACGTGCGTCTCTTCTTTAACCATACCCCTGTGTCTAACCAAAAACTGTCCCCCTAGGAACCGTTCGCCGATATCCCACAGTTCCCCATTACGTCACCCCTGTAATATCGAACATACAAACTCCAAACATAACACCCTCCGTCAGCAGGTGTCGCTTAGCACGACCGCTCGTGGTCCACCTGCCCATCTGCAGAGCAATGACCTGTGAGATTACAGTCCAACACTGAAAAGTATAACTGTGGGTTTCAACAGTGTTCTAGCAGAGACATAGGGTGATGTAAATTTTGGAGCTTTGCGAGATCAGGAAGCGCAGTGATATCCATTTATGTGTAAATATGACGGAAACCAAACTTCAGAACTTTATATTACTAAGTTCATGTGCTTGCCAAATAAATTGTAACAATCTGTGCTATGTCAACAGTATGAACAGTTCATAAAAAATAAAACAAAAAATTGGTGCTCACTCATCAATGGCCTTTGTGATTATCATGGCCCCTCAGGGCAAAGAACTTTATCTTTCCTTTGTTTCCTGGCTACTATCAACCAAAGAAAAGCAATACTGTCATTGGACTAAATGTAAGGGGAGCTTATTAAGCCATCACTTTACATTAACAACCCTGAAGTTTTATAATGATGCTGGTGAGAAGAAATAAAAATGGAATTAACTTACAGGTCAAATTACATCCGACGTTCACAATTGTCCTGACATTATCTTGGAGGCTACGACTGATAATCATAGACAGCCACCAGCATCCAATTTATAAAAGCATATCTCTCACTGCAACGAGGGTTTCAAAGTCCCATCGCCAACCCATAAAGAGGGGTTGATGGAGGGGCGTGGATCAGGTCTAACAGGCTTGTGTAGCCACAGACAAGTTAGAGCGCTTCCCGACTCTGCAGGTGAAGGGGGTGCGCTACCCAGCCTCTGTCAAAGCAACCCCTGCAACCTCCTGGACCCCGTGCGTTTACCTGCATGCGGTGCACAAACAAAGGCTCCAGGCCCTTAGAAGCGGAACACGGCAGATTCAGCCGCTTTGATCCTGCGCGCTGGAGGCAGACGCCCAATCGGGGTTTGGGCGACTTCAGCAGGTTCCTCACACAGGTGTGGATTATCAACATGAAAGGTTACGGAGCACTCTGTGAGACCTCAGCCTATGAAAGCAGCTCGAATAGCACAGGGAATGTGATGTAAGTGCGGCTAACCGCAGACCCACGCGCGTCGTCCGGAGAATCCTCGCTCAGACAAGGATTCCTTGTTTCTAACTTGCTCCTCATTGCTTGACTCCATTTGACCTCATGCAAACCTGGGCAAACGAACCACCTTTAATCAATTTCACAACACGGATAACAACCAAACTACACTGCCACAGCGCATGCTTTGAAAGATTGTAGCTGTAGCTCTTCCTAACCGCTTTACCGATGAGGCATGGCGACATAGGTAGGGTATCAGGGGAGGTAGAGAGCGAGACACGTCACAGAGTAATAACCAGCTGGATGAAGGGCAGGCTGTGTGTACAGGATGTGCGACCTTCCCAGGGCCACAGGTGAAATGAAGATCCCAGAAAAAATCTACCTGTCATAGGATGTGCCAGCTCTGCATCCAGCTGAGCATCCAGTGGGAAATCTAAAAGTGTTAGCCAGTGCTATATACGGACAGAGGGAAGCAAGGGCTCAAACCGGCAGCCAAAAAGCCCTAAGGAAAGAAGGCTGGCGGAGAGACTTTGTGTCCTGCCCACCTGCCCCGCCTCCCTCCATGCACTCATGGCGAGATTAATCCTGCGTAAAACAACCCTTCATTTAAAAAGTTAAAATAAATACATAAATCGGAGCGTTACAGCAGATAAATAGCCCATTAGTGCAGCAGTAATTAAATGTTCCAGGATGTAACTTTATTGCTGGTTTTAATAGAAAACGATTTCGGCCAGGATTTAACTTTAATGCTGGTGTTAATAGAAGACGATGTTGGCCAGGATGTAACTTTAATGCTGGTGTTCATAGATGACAATATTGGCCAGGATTTAACTTTAATGCTGGTGTTAACAGAAGACGATGTTGGCCAGGATGTAACTTTAATGCTGGTGTTAACAGAGGATGATGCTGGCCAGAATGTAGCTTGGGTATAATTATTATAATAATAACGAGGCGAGAGACAGAACTCTCCGGCTAATTAGGCAGCACCCAGGTTATTTTTTTTCATTCTTCTCTTCCCTCCGCACAACACCCCGGAACCATAACAACCACAATATATAAATATATAGGTAGATATAGGTTACCTCTGAATACATATACGTAATATTACAGGCTCCTTCACTGACAAACAGTAAGTCTGCCTCCTGGTGTTCCTTATTCTGGGAAGACCCACCTGGGGTGCGCCAAAATGATATGATTGAAAACCATTTTTCTAGGGCACACTGTGCAGAACAAAAGAGCCCAAGTAACATCATTACCGTAGATCTCAATCTGGGGGCCACAGCGCGTCCCACCCACTGAGTGCCCCACACCCATCTTAAACCATTTCCACCCTAGCGCGTGCAGACCGCCAGTAACGGAGCATTAAGTGGAACAACAATAAAGACTGTTTGAGCTGATTCATACAATCAGAAATCTTTTAGTGCATGTTGAATTTGACCGGGGAAGTATCTGTACAATCAAATATCAGCAGGGATGCTGAAGATGCCTCATAATACTTCATAAACTTTATGCATTAAATGAATAATAATTATGACTTTAAAATATGATAACGATAACTTTTTATTATTATTTTACTTTTGGTAAACTTAATTCTACGTCATGAATGTTTGTTTCTGAACCTGGAAGTAAGGCAAACGTATTTGGGATTATTCACTGCGAGACCCTAATCCCTTGAAATCTGGAGATTACAATTCAAATTTACCAATTATGTTTTTTGACATGATGAAATGTTTCCCTTTAATCTTTTTGCAAATATAAATAGTGAAGAGGAATTATTCTACGGCTGACAAAAAAAAAACAACAATGTAAAAAAGAATACAGTTTTTTTCTGGGATATTATTCAAATACTCTGCCATGTGTCTGGCTCCCTGAAAAAGTATGCAACTATTGGTCAGGATTGAGACTTGAATATAAATGTCTAAGACCCAGCTTCCATTTCGTCTTACTAAACACAAGTGTGGCAGGCTTCCATTACGTCTTACTAAACACATGTGTGGCAGGCTTCCATTACGTCTTACTAAACACACGTGTGGCAGGCTTCCATTACATCACTAAACATATGTTTGGCAGGCTTCCATTACATCACAAAACACATGTGTGACAGACTTTCATTACATCACTAAACACATGTGTGGCAGGCTTTCATTACATCACAAAACACATGTGTGACAGACTTTCATTACATCACTAAACACATGTGTGGCAGACTTTCATTACATCACACATTTACTGAGCATCAATTACCCTACTCCCACAATATACATGTACACTATTTACGCAAAACTACATTCACTATTTAAATCTGACTAAAGTATTAGTTATTTACAATGTACACTCATTCCAGTACAAAAAACAAAAATGAGAAATGCGTACCAAGCCTAGGCTGACAATTAAAATTAAATTTCTATTGATAAAAATCCAAAGGTTGTTTTGAATGACAAGTTAAACACGAACCAGATTCACTAGAACTGTCTCCGCTCTCAACTTCTGTTCCTCTCTCTCTCTCTCTCGCTCTCTCTCTCTCTACCATGCCCAAGAACAGGAAGAGTGGTCATGTCTTACCGGATTCCCTCTCCTTGACACGTTAGGATGCTTTCCACAGAGTTGGGATTCTCTCTCTCACAGTCCTTCTTAGCCTCTCAGGTTCGGAGTGCTCCCTCTTAAACTGCTCTCTCTCTTTCTCTCCCTCCCTCTCACAGACAAATTGCTGCTTGGAGACGTGACCTCTGACCTGAAAATGTTAGAATAACCCATGGCCCTTGAACAAAGATCCCATTAAAGGTCTCCCTCTGTTTTGTTCCAGCCAGCCTGCCCACATGACCTATGTCATGTACTGGTGGACAGCTTTTTTTTGAGGGGTTTCTGGAGAGATGGATTTGCGGGCGGGTCAAAAGTGCCATCAGAAACTATAAGAGGGAGACTCCTTTATCCTTGCCTTGTCAGTGGCCCCAGACGCTACATCACCTTTCCTTATCTTACAAATTCATGGTTCATTCGCTCAATGTGATATATATATGGGTTATGTCTTTCATTACCTCTTAATGCATCGCCTAAATCCGAAAACAACAGGAAATGTTGACAAAGCCAAGTGTACACTCAGTGGCCGGTTTATTAGGGACACAACCCAGTCCACGAAAGTGTGTCGCTCCTACCGCTCGTGAGTCATGTGGCCATGTCTTGATAAATAAAGCAGGCAGATCGACATTGAACTTTAGAATAGGCAAAAAGGGGTGAACGGAACCGCTTCGAATGTCTCACAATCTTCGTTGCTAGGCTGCCCTCCTGGGCTTTCCATGCTCCGCCGTTTCTAGGGCTTACTGTGAACTGTGTAACAAACAAAAAAACATCCAATCAGCTGCAGTCCTGCGGGCAAAAACAGCTTGTTAAAGAGAGAGAGGGCGGACGAGGGTGGCAAGCTAATAACGGCGCAGTACAATGGTGGTGTGCAGAACGGCATCTCGGAACACACGACTTGTCATGGCTGTGGCAGCAGACAGCCACGCCGGGCGCCAGTCCCACCAAACATAAAGCGACTCAAGTTGGGCACACAATCACCAACATTGGACAACGGAGGACTGGAAAACCGTCACTGGGTCCAATGAATCCTGATTCCTGTTGTGAGTCAGGGTTCGACGTAAGCAGTCCATGGACCCACCCTGCCAGTCTTCATTGGTACAGGCTGGTGGCGCTGGTATGACCCAGTGAGGGAATGTTTCCCTGGCACACGTTTGGTACCTTGATACTGACTGAGCAATTTTTCGAAAGCCAGAGCGTAACAAACATTGTTGCCGACAGGGTGCCTCCCTTCGTGGCTACAGTTCTCAGACCTCAAGCAAATACAGCAGCTTTAGAATGAACCCGTGTCCAATTTGCAGCAACTGCGTGACACCAAAGCATCAGCATGGGCCAACATCCCTGTGAAAAGTTTCCAACAACTAGTAGAATCCATGTCCTGAAAAATTCAGGCTCTTCTTGTATTAGATGGGTGTACCCAATAAACAGCCACTGAGGGGATCATTTCATCATATACGGTAATGTGCAAAAGTCTTAGGCACATGTAAAAAAATTCTGTAAAGCAAAGATGCTTTCAAAAATAATGAAGCGAAAAGTTTCTAAATATAAAATAATTACTTTAAAGGGCAGCAAACAGGAAAAAAAATCTAAATAGATAAATAAATATTTGGTGTGACTGCCCTTAATTCTAATTCTAAAACTTAATTCTCATAAGTACACTGTTGTGCAGTTTTAGAAGGCAATCTTGTGTAGATTACTCCAGGCATCTTGGATAACTTTCCACAGTTCTTCCACAGACGTGGGCTGTCTTGCTTGCTTCTATATGTCCATGGAATGCCCTGATGATGTTGAGATCAGGACTCTGTGGAGGTCATACCATCTGTTGCAGAACTCCTTGCAACATCTAAAAATTACTTTTTTTCTACTGACACACTAATATAGAAGAAGAAGAAAAAATTGAATACCAAAGACAACGTCCATGTTAAAAAGTTAGGATGCCTAAGACTTTTGCTCAGTATTTCTTGAATACTAAGAAAAGCTATACAAAAATCATTAAAGTTTAAAGGTATATTCAGCTCACGTGAGGCTGCCAACATGAGCATGGTGCTGGTGTTGGCCTGCTTTAGAGTGCGGGGGAGGCTAAGGGCCATCTACGGATGCTGGGAGGAATCCCAAAGGAGCCTGGAAACAAAAACGTGCAGCAGCCTGATAGCCCGTAGAGTGCAACGATCGGACCTTAAATTGAACCCATTCGGGATTTACGCATGACAGGACCCCATCACTGTGCCTTCTCAATGCTGCAGTAAAATGACACTGGACGTTACAGATAAGAGAAATTAATCTGAATTTCACTGAGGTGTACTGGTGGTTGGCAGTGCATTATCTTTGAGCTGGAAACCAAGACTAAGTGGAATGAAAAATATGTTGATTAAAACAGCTGGCTGGCTGATCCTCATCTTTATCGACATGGAATGTATGTCCTGTGTTGCTGATGCCCTTGTCTCGCTAGGATAAGCTGTGGTCCATGAAGTTGCAGCTAATCCAACAGAGACTGCCGAGTGCTGCATTGTTAAAGAGGGACACCCATTGGAAATGTGTCAATATTTAAATGAGAAAACGACAAAGGCAGCAGCACAGTGGATAACTCTGATAATACAAACTGCTTTATAAAAATAAATGTATAAACAATGGACAAAAGAATCATTGTGCCTTTAAAAAATAGCCCTTAAGTTTATGCTTAACTGGTCGCAAATAACTATGTGAGTGTGTGTGTGTGTGTGTGTGTGTGTGTGCACGTGCGTGTGTGTGAGAGTATGTGTGTCACACTTGAACTTACTCATTGATTTCACTTATAAACAGATGTTTCTAAATACAACTAACAGCAGTGAGTGGCTGCGGCTATATTTTAAAATGCAAATGCCTACACCTGTGTGTCTGGGGGAGGTTGCTGTCACACAGTGGGCACACCGAGATGAACAAGCAAAGCCTAATCATGGGAACATTGCTTATCAGCACCATGGACAGCACTATGCCTCTGATCAGCACATTGGAACTGCTGCATCATAAATCAGTACTGCGGCCACCACACTGCGGACCAGCACCATGGACAGCACCACGCCGCCGCTCAGCACAGCTTAAATCAGCAATGTGGCCAGCGCACTGCGGACCAGCACCAAGGACAACACCACGCCGCCGTTCAGCACAGCTTAAATCAGCAATGTGGCCAGCGCACTGCGGACCAGCACCAAGGACAATACTACACCACCGAGCAGCAAATCGAAAATCAGCACCATGGCCAGCACACTGTGGACCACCGCCATGGACAGCTCCAAACCATCGATCAGCACAACGAAAATCAGCACCATGGCCAGCACACTGTGGACCATCGCCACGGACCGCTCCAAACCATCGATCAGCACATCATAAATCATGGCCAGCACACTGTGGACCACCACCAAACCACCTAGCAGCACATCATAAATCAGCACCATGACCAGCACACTGCGAGCCAGAACCATGGACAGCTCCACAGATTGACAGCAGGTCGGCTTATGTGATTATGTGATAAATTGCAGGATTCTGTTTCATCGGCAGATGGTCTGGCCGCGGTTGACATCTTGGCACGTGGAACATCCATGTAATCATGGCTATTGGGTTCTGGTTCTAATGTTTCCTTACAGAATCAAAACAAATGTCGGTTGTGTGTTTTGTTTGTGCTGCTTGAAAATGTTTTCATTCTATACCACTTCTCGACTGGCTTTTTTCGCAATATAGCAGATGTGTAAAAAAGTTAAACAGGATGAAGACAAAGTACACTGAGCATTTAACGCTATGGTATAGAGATAAAAAGATCTCTATAAGATCTATATATAAGTTTTATGTTGCTTTAGTTAAAATGAAAATAATAAACTATAAACTGCACTCCAGAATACAAAAAATGGCAGGTAATGAATGTTTCTACCTTAGCTAAATATGTACGACCACCTGCTGTAAACACAGAACGAGTGTCTTAGTCGACACAATACCCGGTCATAAGGGACAAAATTTTATTTGAACTGAAAGCTTTCAAAGTCCAAATAGATAGTCCAATTCAAATACAGATTTTTGTACAGCCATTCCCCAGCAAAATCTCCATCCACAGGGGTACAGGGGAAAGCCACTCTTTGATAAAACATATGACCTGCACTCTAACACAGTGTTATTCAGTCCAATACATGCAGGACACAGACACGGAAGTATGCCAGACGGTTCTGTCTGCCGGAGTGTGGTTCACATTGGGTCAGTTGGTTAGACTGAGAGCTGTCACGGCTTGAGCCATCATTGAGAGAAAACGGGCACTCGACAGAAGTTCTGTCAGGGGTCTGATTTTTACTTTCTCATCCAGTCAGCACTAAAGGAAAGAGAAAAAAGCATGCTATCCCTTTCAGGTCACAGAGACGCCTGGACAAAACCCGAAAATCAAAAAAGGCCCCACAGGACTCCCCACAAGACTCCTCGTGGGAGTTTAAAAACAGAAGACATGTTTAATATATTTTATTACATTATGTACTTCAAAGGAGCCTTTTGACATTTTATAATTGTCGCATAAATATAATATGGTACAGCAGAAAATGCTTTCTCTCTGCTCTGCTCAACCACAGGTTGTCACTCAACCTCTCAAGGTCATTTCTTGACCCCGCCACGACTGGACTGCAGGCGGTATCGCGACCAACCGCAACCTCTCGACCGCAGATCGTGACTGGTCTACTGGTGGTATCGCGACCCACCGTTACCTCTCGACCGCAGGTCACGACTAGACTGCGGGTGGTTTCTCCACCAACCCCTACCACTCCACCGCAGGTTAGGACCGGAGTGCAGGGTGCTTTCTCCACCAACTGGTTATTAAATTTTACAGCCTGTCTTCCGTTTCACATTTTAGCATTCGCACACGCATTTTTCAAAACGCTGCTCCAGGCAACAAATGAGCAAAAATGTCATACCAGGATTTGCAAGAGATGCTGAAGCATCTGGCAAAATAAAAGTTTTTAACAAACGCTTTTCGGACCTGTATAGATGGCACCGATCGCATCCACACAGCCCCCCGTGCAGAAAAGGGACTGTTCAGACCATTCAGATGGCTCAAACGCTGCTTTATAAACCCTTTCAAGCTGCAGTCCCTTCCTCGGCCTCCTGAATTATTCTGTTTATTGTGTGGATTCAAGGCGTCCGCCACCACCAGCAGCCTTCACAGAATCTCTCTTCTGAGGGGATTGCCAGCTGGAGGCCTTTGGCCCCGCACGGCTGGGGATCATTCAGCCGCGTGGGGTGTCAGCAGTCACACCCGCCCCCTCCGGTGTCCCTGCCCCAACAAAACACCCTGGGGGTTCTTCTGATGTCCTGGTCTGGGACGCACTTTGGCTGCAGCGGTTGCCAAAGCACACATGGTTCTGGACTTTGGTTCAGCTGAAGATTTGAAGGTTTTTACAACTAGAGAAGCTGACGATCTGTGCAGTCCAGCAATTTTATTTTGTATATCAGTCACAATTTTAATTGACAAGCTGTACAAATCGTAAATTGAACCGATCCTATCATGTTCATAAACTATTTCGCCCTAATATGGATACAATTTATTTTCATATCCTGTTGTCTATGCGGTTATTGTCGATTAGTTTTTACAAGCTGGTCATTTTTTTGGCCATGAACACACTGAAATGCAATGTCAGAACTTTGATTAGAACTTTGAAGTGGGGGTGGGGGGTGGATTTCTGACGGTAATATACCTGCGTAACAGTGTGAGGTGATTATATGCGATATGATGATGGTTTGTGTAATCCGTAATATACCAGCGTAAAAGTGTGAGGAGATTATACGCGGTAGGACGATGGTTTGTGTAATCCGTAATATACCAGCGGTGTCCAAAGCACAAAACGCACAACACTCAGCCACCTAACCCTATATATATATACATATACAGTGTGGAGAACAAGTATTTGATACACTGCCGATTTTGCAGGTTTTCCCACTTACAAAGCATGTAGAGGTCTGTCATTTTTA
>JAOVYW010008399.1:0-10196 GCA_025775045.1 Hiodon tergisus
CACTCAAGGACATTCACAGAGTTGTCCCGTAGCCACTCCTTTGTTATCTTAGCTGTGTGCTTAGGGTCGTTGTCCTGCTGGAAGATGAACCATCCCAGTTTGAGGTCCTGGAGCAGGTTTTCATCAAGGATGTTTCTGTACATTGCTGCATTCATCTTTCCCTCAATCCTGACTAGTCTCCCAGTTCCTGCCACTGAAAGACATCCCCACAGCATGATACTGCCACCACCATGCTTCACTGTAGGGATGGTATTGGCCAGGTGATGACCTCCAGACATGACGCTTGCCATTCAGGCCAAAGATTCCTTCAGGTGCCTTTTGGAAAACTCCAGGTGGTCTGTCATGTGCCTTTTACTGAGGAGTGGCTTCCATCTGGCCACTCTACCATACAGGCCTGATTGGTGGAGTGCTGCAGAGATGGTTGTCTTTCTGGACGGTTCTCCTCTCTCCACAGAGAAATGCTGAAGCTCTGTCAGTGACCATCAGGTTCTAGGAAGAGTCCTGGTGGTTCCAAACTTCTTCCATTTACGGATGATGGAGGCCACTGTGCTCATTGGGACCTTCAATGCTGCAGTAATTTTTCTGTACCCTTCCCCAGATCTGTGCCTCAATACAATCCTGTCTTGAAGTCTCCAGACAATTCCTTGGACTTCATGGCTTGGTTTGTGCTCTGACATGCACTGTTAACTCTGGGACCTTATATAGACAGGTGTGTGCCTTTCCAAATCATGTCCAATCAACGGAACTTACCACAGGTGGACTCCAATCAAGTTGTACAAACATCTCAAGGGTGATCAGTGGAAACAGGATGCACCTGAGCTCAATTTTGAGTTTCATGGCAAAGGCTGTGAATACGTGTCATTTTTTTTCTTCATTTTCAAAGATTTCAAAAAAACTTCTTTCACGTTGTCATTATGGGGCATTTTTTGTAGAATTTTGAGGAAAATTATTAATTTAATCCATTTTGGAATATGGCTGTAACATAAGTGAAGCGCTGTTTATTTTTTATTTATTATTAATTTAAACTAAAGGTCAAAGTTGCTTCCTTGCGTCCCTAATTTTAAGAAAACGGAGGGAAATTTGAATGATTGTCATAATTATTCTGATATTTAAAATAATAAAGTACGTCATTAAAATGAGGCACAGACAAAATCCCCAATTGGGATGACAGATATAAAAGCTAATAGGACCTCGTTGTGTACATAATGGTAACCCCACTCAGGTATCAACAATCAAAGATTTAAATAATAGGAAAAATAGGAAAGGAGGGTTATACTATCAAAGTTTAGGGTTAAAGGCTATTTGTGTTTGCTGCACTAAAGGAGAACCTCATTGTTTATTGCTAAGGGTTATTGAGTTAAATGAGTGAAATGCTTTATTTTAGTATTCTCCAACATTGAGTTTTTTCTGTTTTGGTTAACTAATTGTTTTGTTTTGCAAAATGCAGAATAAACTACGTATACCCTCCCCGTGTGTCTGTCACCAGCCACTCTTGGACCAGGCACGCCCCTGCATGCTACAATTACTGTATATAGACTGTGTCGAATAAAGCGAAATAAGCCAAAAGAATATTGTTTCAGGGACGGTTTTAATAAAGTTCAATATGTGTTATTTATACATTATACTCTGTGGTAGTGAACATATTTTTAATATTGTTTTTATTAATTGAAATCGAGAACACCAATGAATATGTTAATATTTTAAATTAATTATAATTAAAGAAACTGTAACTGAAATAAATAACTGAATGAGAAACTAGTTGGGACTTTCGAAACTAAACTGGATTTTAAATCAAAGCCATAAATCTATAATAACTAGTAAATCATAAGTAATTAATAATAAATTGTTCTTCAAAAAGAGTTTTTATACATTTTCAATAATTTTAAAACCAAACATTGTTGCCATACAGGCACCATTGTTAGAATATGATTTTTAGTTATTGCTAATTCATACTGCTCAGGGACAAAGAGCGATCTGTACTAACAGAAAATCCTGGATAGACGGGCTCTGTAAATCTGGTGTGTAATTCATACATGTGATGCATGCGAACGATCCTGTAGAAAGACAGTATGCCAGCTGGCCAGTCCAGATACACGCCTACTTTGCTAGGGCCAGAGGAGGTCAAGGGCAAGGTAGTAATCTTTTTGTTGTGCTGCACATGGTATACATCCCCAGAAAAATGCAGATTCCAGGACTTTGCATTGTATCCAAAAGCAGAATCATCACCTCTTCCCTTCCTTGACATTCCTCTGTATGCTACACTGATATCAACGGCTCCCCCTTCCCATTCAACCTCCCAGTAACAACGGCCAGTTAGGCCCTCACGGCAAAGCACTTGGGACCAGCAGTCAAATCTCTCGGGGTGATCAGGATATTGCGTCATCCCTTTCTTTGTCACTTTTCTGTTCTCCTCAGACAAAATTAAACCTTGGAATGCTGTGTTGAGGTCCAACGAGAGCTGACAGCCATCTGCAAAAGAAGACCAGAGTACATGGTAGCAAAATTAGTTTAAGTTCGTACATATACATCAACTAAAACTCACCTCCAAGCCTTCTTAAATCGGGAGAAGTTTTTTACATTGGGAATCACATATACCACTGCTTTATTCAGAGGGTTTCCCCCATTTTCTCTGTTCCGCATCATATCTCATTGTTTAACTTATCAAATTTAAATTTGATGTTATTTTTAATTAATTGTTTAACTTGGTAATATAAACCATCTCTACAACATACACTTGCCTTTCGGTGCCTGACATGATAGAATTTAAAACAATATGCTTCAGAGACCCAGCAATTTATATTTTTCCTCTGTAGTAGACAAAATGTTTTGAGTTTTACTCTTATATTTTTCTTGTGACTGTTCATGGCTGTCATGAACTCAAGAGAACATACTGACTGGGCATTTTTATGATATCATGGCTATGTGGGTGTGAGCCAGACAACCTCCTCTTCCTGTTTGCATAAAAGGAACAAGCACATTTTATGGCAAGATAATATAATATTTATGTGTTTCCCACTTAATAAACATTGTGGGAGTAATGTAGTGATTTTTGAATGTATTTTAATAATTTGTTGCACAAAGTAGGGAGTTTTTATTTTATTGTGTAGAGGAACGGTCACTAACAGAAGCAGATGAAGTGACAGAGATCTCTGAGGAAGAGGCAGACAGTTCATCAGAAGATGAGAAAGGAGTCCACTTCAGCTCAAAAGTGATTTGAAAGCTAGTCTCAATGTCCACTGAAGTGCACATGCTATAAAAATAAAGTGTTGTTTTGACAGAATCCTCTATCTAAAACGCTTAATTAATCTCAGACATGGAAATCACAAATTATAAATAAAGAGACCTTTATTGGGTGTCAAAATACTAATCAAACAAATAGTTAGTGCACGTTTTGTGGATTAGACACTTAATTTCCAACTATTTTAGTATAGTCATAGTTAGGTTTCCTTTGCATTTTTTGTAAATTTTTTAGGGCAGTGATGGGCGGAATCTGCCCCACTGCTAATGATTTAAAGTTAATTTCAGAGAGGACCCTTGAAAAGTACACTTCTATTCCCCCAAACTTGTTTGAGTTTCCCACCAAGCAAACTTTTATTACGCTGAAAATGTGGTTTATATTTGGATCCAAAGGAATAACAATATGGTTTAATAGACATGTTTTTTGCATTTAGCAATGTTCTCAGCCGATTTTTAGATTGCATTTTTTCTAATCTTACATTTCTGTGGTCCCGGTTTGTTCCTCTGCTGTCCACAAAACTCCACACTGTAGAAAAAACCAACAGAGTGAATGACTGAAAAAGTGAAGTGAAGACACATAATTATTAGTCAGTTGGTTCAGTTTTATTTAATTTGTACTATACTCACATTAGTTTTTCCAGTTTAAAATCTAATTCAGCAGTAAGCAGTGCAACCCCTGAGTCCCCTGGGTAATTGTAGCTCAGATCCAGCTCTCTCAGGTGAGAGGGGTTTAAACGCAGAGCTGAAACCAGAGAAGCACAGCCCTTCTCTGTGACTCGGCAGCCTAACAATCTGTGGAGAGAGAGAGGGACAACAGTCATCGTCACTGAGGAGACAGGAGATCTTAAAAAGGAACACATGGAATGTCTAGTTTAGCTGTAAAGAAAAATACTGTTATTTAAATCTCATTAATCCAGACAGCTCATAAACTATTGTGTGTACAACGTAAAATATTGACAATGTAAACTAAAGAATCATTGTGATATAGATAATGTTAACCTTTATCCCTAACTTTAATCCAAATTTAGCAAAACAAACAGAAATATAGAGTGCCAATACATGGCTTAAGTGCTCACAAAATCAGATCTAAAGTATAATCTACTATGTTTGGACAATTCATTAAAAAATGAATAATCCAAAGAATCATGTCACAAACAACTACACATTTACCGCAGTGTTTCTCATTCCTTACCCCAATCTCTGCAGTTTACAGTGGGTATCTTTTAGTCCAGAGCAGAGCAGTTCTACTCCCGAATCCTCCAAGTCGTTGCCTCTGAGCTCTAGGTCTCTAAGCCCTGAGAGTTCAGAGCGCAGGACTGAGGCCAGATATTCACAGCTCTTCCCCGTCAGATTACAGTCACCCAACCTGTTATAAGAGGAAACCGAATCTCATACACACATGCTTTATCTGTCTGTGAAGTCAAACTCCCCTGGTTCTGAATTAGGGGAATGTATGCATTACAGAAAGCTTATCTACAGAATATCTTACCGTCAGAAAGATACTTGCAGCAGCCAGGTTGTTACATCTAATAGTGAACATCTGGCCACTTCTGCATACTGTGAAAAAGGCTTATTAAAAATGTTCTAAACGGCACCTCACCCCAGTGATTGTAGTCGGCACAGTGCACCCTTTATCCCATTACAGAGGTGCTTCACTCCTGCATCGCCCAGTTTGTTGTAGCTGAGGTCCAGCTCTACCAGCAGAGAGTTGGGTGACCGAAGGACCAAGAGCACAGGATCTAACAAGACCTTTGTTAGTCTACAGTGATGCAAGCTGTGGAGACACAAATCACTCAATACATGGATAATTGTTTCCTTTTAAAACATATTTTGGGAGGTTTAAAGAATAATCAATATTCATGCTGGAGGCCCTTATTGCAGGGGGTTGCATTAAGTTGTCGAATGCAAGCATTGTTGGCCAAAAAGGGAAATCGCATTTTTAATATAGTATATTAAACTATATAGTATATTCCCCATTATCATTCACCCACACCCTTCTGTTCCATGGGTTACCCTCCCTCGCTAGTCTGCGATGACCCCATCACATATTTATCGGCCTATAGTAAAGTACACCCATCTTTTCATTTTATTTTAAAGCATCTCACTTGCAGGTCTCTTGACTCAGGGATTGTTTCCATTGCCTACAAAATACTATGACTACTGAGTATGTGAAATAACACTTTTACAAAGGATAACCCCCACATAGTCTGCATGACAGGGTGAGAACTGGAGGACTTACTTTGCTTTCCTGCTGAACTTGAGAACTGGCAGAAGACGCCGAAGACTGGCAGATGAAGCATTATACTTTGACAAATCAAGGTTTTCCAGCACATGCTCTGACGTCAGCAACACATATGCCAGTGCTGAGCACTGATCTCCAGACAGCTCTGTATCAGAAATGCTTCCTGAATCCAGGTAACTTTTGATTTCATCCACTAATGTGTTATCATTCAATTCATTTAAACAATGGAACAGATTTATGGCTCTCTCTGGTGATGGATTTTTCCTTATCTCTTGCTTGATGCATTTGATCGTTTTCTCTGGGATCTGTGAGGCGCATTCTGTCCCTTTCAGTAGGCCTGGCAGAAGACTGTTATCCAGCGAGATTCCCAGGAGGAAGCGAAGAAACAGGTCTAGGTGTCCATTTGGGCTCTGTAAGGCCTCGTCTATTGCACTCTTGTGCAATGGATAAAAATCGATGTTTTCATCTTGATTTGTCTCCCTTGAAATGCTAGAGTTTAATAAATTTTCGCTGGCAGTGGCGTACCGATAATGTACAAACAAAGCAGCAAGATACTCTTGAATGCTCAGGTGCACAAAGCAAAAGATGTTTCGCTCAAAAAAAACAAATTCCTCGCGGAAGAGCTCCGTGAACAACCCAGAGTACACAGACGCTTCATTGACATCAATATCACATTCTGTCAAGTCTTCTTCATAAAATATGAAATTGCTCCTTCTCAGCTGTTGAAAAGCCAGTTTGCCTAGTTTCAGAGTAATGTCTTTATCTGATTCTGACATCTTATTCTGGTTCGTCTGATTTGCTCCATAGTACTTCTGGTTCTTTATATTTGTCTGAAGAAGCAGTAAGCTAGTGTACATTTGAGTAAGAGATGTTTTTTTTTTGCTGTCTGCTTCAGCTTCTTTTAACATTTGACCAAGAACATTAGCGGACATCCAGCAGAAGAAAGGCATGTGGCACATAATATAGAGGCTCCTTGATACTTTCACATGTTCAAAAATTCTGGCTGCCAGTTTCTCATCATTGCTATATCTGTTCTTAAAATACATCTCCTTCTGTTCATCATTAAACCCTCGTATCTCTGTCACAAGATGAATGCACTCGTGAGGGATCTGACTGACTGCCGCGGGACGTGACGTTACCCAGAGAAGAGCAGAGGAAAGCAGGTTTCCATTAATTAGATTAGTTAGAAGAACATCCACTGAGGTTACCTCAGTTTCTGAACACAGGGTCTCGTTGTTTTGAAAATCTAATGGGAGTCGACACTCGTCCAAACCATCAAAGACAAACAAAATGGTTAATTCATCAAGGTCAATAGTTTGAATATCTTTCATTTCGGGGTGGTAAAATTTAATAAGTTCCAGTAGACTCAGTTTTTTGTCCTTAATCCGATTTAGTTCACGGAAAGGAAGAGGAAATATGAAAGTAATGTTGCTATTTGCATATCCCTGTGCCCAGTCAAGGATGAACTTCTGTACAGAAACAGTCTTTCCAATGCCAGCAATTCCCTTCATCAGCACAGTTTTGATGGGCTCTCTCTCACAGTGGGGTTTAAAAATGTCATTACAACTGATGGCAGTATCTTGTTGGTCTGACTTCTTGAATGCTGCCTCAACTTGCCACACCTCATGTTCAATGTTAACTTCCTCACATTCACCCTTTGTGATGTAGAGCTCTGTATAGATACTTCTGAGAGCTGATGAATTCCCTCGTCTAGGTCTTCCTTCAAATATGTCTTCATACTTCGTCTTCAGCTTCTTTTTAATTTTTTCCCGGACTACTGTCAGAGACCTACCTTAAAATAAAGTGAAATGAAAAAAAAATCACATATACGCACATTGAATGTAGTTCCAGAAAAAATGTCCTGATCGCAATTCCAACTCAAGTCGCAGGTATGTACCAATACTATTCAACGGCGATAATGGGTGTTACATTACATTACATTTATGTTGGAGCCAACCAGATTGTATGCTTGTTTCGGCATCTACAATCAAAGCTAAGTGACCGCAGACATGTTGCGCCCTGTTCGGAGTCCATCATAGCTTTGCATTGACTTTGGGTTGGCTCTTTTAACAGAGTAAGTAGAAGTAAATAGCTCTCTGATGAGATAATGATATATATAATATATATTTATATACAGTGCACAGCATAAATGAGTACACCCCGACAGATTTCTCAGAAAAACATACATCTCGCTTTAAAATTAATACTTTCTATGGGATCCTATACAATAAAATATTCATGAAAATCTGGTATATTGGTTTTAAAAAGAAAACTCTTAAGAAAATTTAAACTATTCTAACAAAATAATTTAATCATCATGGTGCAAAAATGAGTACACCCCAATGAATGTCTAAGGAGAAAAAACCTAATAAAATTGTAATTAACAGGAATTCACCAACAGATAAGTCTAATCATTCATCACACAGGTGGCCACAAGATAATTGACAATCAAGAGTGGTATTTAAGAGAGAAAATCCACTCCCATTCAATGTTGTCAAAATGGGTTAGAAAATAATTTCTTTGCACAAAAAAGCTCAAGGTTATAAGAAAATTTGTATTATTATTAGCATTGCTAATAAGTTTGAATACTGTCAAAAGGGATCCAAAAATTCAAAAAGGATAGACTTGTGGGAAGCTCGCTGAGACACCAAGGCCGTCCACAGAAGTTGGCCGACCTCGTCAAGAGCGTTTTGTGATGAGAGAAAAGTTGGCTAAATTGTTAGAAAGTCAAACTGGGATAAGTGTTTCCCATGACACCATACGATGTACACTGCAGAGGATTGGCATGCATGTCAGTTGTCCACGAAGGAAGCCACTGCTGAAACCCATGCATAAAAAACCCATCTAGAATTTGCCAGGGCCCATGTTGACAAATGCAAAGACTATTGGGAATCTATACTTTGGAGTGATGAGACAAAGATTAATCTTTTTCGCTCTGATGGGTTCCAAACTGTATGGCGTCGCAAGGGTGAGGAGTACAATGAAAAATGCATGGTGCCAACAGTAAAGCATGGTGGTGTTCCTCTGTGGGGTTGCATGAGTGCTGCAGGTGTCGTGGAGTTGGATTTCATGGGTGGCATCATGAATTCACGGATGTACTGCGAAATACTAAAAGAGAAGATGCTACCATCATTCCGTAACCTAGGTCGCCGGACGCTCTCAACACAATAATGATCCAAAACACACATCTAAGGCCACTGGTTCATTTCTGAGGAAGAACAGGGTGAAAGTGATTCAGTGGCCAAGCATGTCACCAGAACTCAACCCAATAGAACACTTGTGGAGAGTTCTGAAAAGACAAGTTGAACGTCATTCTCCATCCAGTAAGAGTTCATTCTTCAAGAATGTAGAAAGATGGATGCAGCTGTACAGTGAGGGAAAAAAGTATTTGATCCCCTGCTGATTTTGTACGTTTACCCACTGACAAAGAAATGATCAATGTATAATTTTAATGGTAGGTTTATTTGAACAGCGAGAGAAAGAAAAATGCATGTCAAAAATGTTATAAATTGATTTGCATTTTAATGAGTGAAATAATGGTTCGACCCCTCAGCAAAACATGACTTAGTGCTTGGTGGCAAAAGCCGTGTTGGCAATCACAGAGGTCAGACGTTTCTTGTAGTTGGCCACCAGGTTTTCACACATCTCAGGAGGGATTTTGTCCCACTCCTCTTTGCAGATCTTCTCCAAGTCATTAAGGTTTCGAGGCTGATGTTTGGCAACTCGAACCTTCAGCTCCCTCCACAGATTTTCTATGGGATTAAGGCCTGGAGACTGGCTAGGCCACTCCAGGACCTTAATGTGCTTCTTCTTGAGGCACTCCTTTGTTGCCATGGCCATGCGTTTTAGGTCATTTTCATGCTGGAATATCCATCCACGATCCATTTTAAATGCCCTGGCTGAGGGAAGGAGGTTCTCACCCAAGATTTGACGGTACATGGCCCCATCCATCATCCCTTTGATGCGACGAAGTTGTGCTGTACTCTTATCAGAAAAACACCCCCAAAGCATAATGTTTCCACCTCCATGTTTGACGGTGGGGATGGGATTCTTGGGGTCACAGGCAGCATTCCTCCTCCTCCAAACACGGCGGGTTGAGTTGATGCCAAAGAGCTCGATTTTGGTCTCATCTGACCACAACACTTCTCATCTGAATCATTCAGATGTTCACTGGCAAACTTCAGAATGGCCTGTACATGCGCTTTCTTGAGCAGGGGGACCTTGTTGGCGCCTTCACGGCATAGTGTGTTACCAATTGTTTTCTTGGTGACTATGGTCCCAGTTGCCTTAAGATCATTGACAAGATCCTCTCGTGTAGTTCTGGGCTGATTCCTCACCGTTTTCATGATTATTGAAACTCCACGAGGTGAGATCTCGCATGGATCCCCCACCGAGGGAGATTGACAGTTATTTTGTTTCTTCCATTTGCGATTAATCGCACTAACTGTTGTAACCTTCTCACCAAGCTGCTTGGCGATGCTCTTGTAGCCCATTCCAGCCTTGTGTAGGTCTATAATCTTGTCCCTGACATCCTCGGGCAGCTCTTTGGTGTTGGCCATGGTGGAGAGTTTGGAATCTGATTGCTTGACTGATTGATTGCTTATGTGGACAGGTGTCTGTTATACAGGTAACAAGCTGAGATTAGGAGCACTTCCTAATCTCAGCTCGTTACCTGTATAAAAGACACCTGGAAGCCAGAAATCTTTCTGATTGAGAG
>JAOVYW010008402.1:0-10192 GCA_025775045.1 Hiodon tergisus
GATTCTTCTCTCTCTCTCTCTCTCTCTCTCTCTCTCTCTCTCTCTCTCTCTCTCTAATTGTTGCATTAATAGTTGGACTGAATGGCAAGTCCATCATATTGAGCATATTAACTTTGACTCTAAAATCATCTCATTAGTCTCATAAGTCTGATTGGCATGTAGAACCCTTGTCACAGTTCCTGACTAAACTGGCAGAATGACACCCAATCAAATGACACCCTAAGTGAAAAGCCACATGAAATAAAAATTCAAACAGGCCATCACCTGTTCAACATAAAACTATATATTGCACCAGTTCTCGTGGGCAACATCATTTTTGTACTTCTAAACAGTTTTCCAAACAGAAGTGCTGAATGTAACGTGTGAGAGGAGGTTACAACATTGTAAACATCGCCATGAATGTGTTACCCCAGCCTTGACTTTGCTGCCCAATCAGCCGTTGCCGTGGGTGATGAGGCTTTCCTTTTATTTAAACAAAGTTAGACATTAGACGTTGCGTTTTCATGTGACTAACTGTGTGAAAGACTGGCACGGGATTGTAATGACAAGGACAAAAAGGTCGGGAAGGCGTACAAAATCAGGAGAAAAAGCAAGCCAAATGTACATTAAGTATGTTAATTTAAGCAGGAGGCTTGGGGATAAAGATTTAGTCTGTGTCTGTACATCTCTGAGATGCATCTCCCTTACGGCACAAAGAAGTTATTATTACTGGGTTAACAATAGTCAATGCGCAGTCTCACCTTTAGTGAGCACATTTGATGACAGAGGGATTCAAATCTCAAAAGATTCAATGTAAAAAGAAACTATCATTATGTTGGTATAATTGGTGGGAGGAAATTAAAAAATGAAATATAAAAAAAATGACACATGGAATGGGATTTGCATGTTTCAGCATAATTTGTTATAATTAAATTATTTTTTTCCCCATAATTTAACATTCGTGGCATTTGTGCAGGTGCGACTGGTCACTTAAAGATGCACCTGCTCACGTCACGCTGGTCAAGGAGCTGCAGAAACAACACGCAGGAAAAGATTATATTATTGCATCCTATATGGATCTGATATGGATTCTGAATTTGAATTTGAATTATTGCCTTCACATAGATATTGTAACATTTTTTCAATTATTTTGGATGCTGCATTTGTCCATATTATATATGTGCTTCCAACATTGTTAAACCAACATTCTTCACAAAACTAGGTATTGGTATTAAAGTTGAAAGGGTCTAAAATGTCATAGACTACATTGTGAAGTAATTTGAGAACTAGAAGGTACTTGGACATGGAATAAAAACTAAAATCATTACCACTGGAAGTTCGATTCTATTCTATATAAAATGTAGTATATTCTCGGTTTCCTGTATGTATCGTATGGGGAACAGAGGACTGTTTACATACAAGTTTTTGTAAATGTGTATTTTCTATGCGTTCCTGAGCAAAATCCACAAAAGAAAGCAGAAATCACCGTGGATCATCGATAGAAAAGGACATTATTAAATAACTTCATAAATAATATTTTATAATTTAACATTAATCACTAATTCATTAAAATCTAACAAAGGAAGCGGAATTGAAAGGATTGGTGCATTTTTATTAGATGAAGGTAAAAAGTTGTACTTTTTTCTCAGACCGTGCTCAATCACTGTAGAAAAAGAAAAGTAATACCAGTGTAAGGCAGGAAACTGGAACAGTGCAATAAACAAATCTTGGTTTCCCCGCGCAAAAAAGTTATTTAGTATAGCTAAGAACAAATGTACGAGACAAAACTCAAATTTCTTTTCCACCGTTTCCCATTTCTGTTGAGAATGGTGGTGCATATTCCGTTACCAATCAAAATGCCAATCAGTGATGTGATGGCAGAATGCCTGTATACTCAACACCTTTAACATGAACACGCACCTATTCATCCAACAGTGTCCATCAGCTTCTGAATGCAATTTCAGGGGTCTGAAAAGACTTTAAACAGACTATCAATGAGAACAGGCGCAGGTCCTGGAGCGAGCTGCCATCTGGTTTAAGTTTCCTGGCCGCCTTTATAGGTCAGAGGCCTGCTGTTGGAGGAATTTCAGCCCCTCTTACTGGGTAATTAAACACCTCCCAGCCTTCAGTTCCAGCACCAGGTTGATGTGGGTGGTTAGGGTCTCTCACCAGGCACCTTATGTGGCTCCTGTATGTGTCACAGCCAATGCACTTAGCCAACTGGGAAGGCAAACACTGACAGGCAACGCATGGATCTATTGAATTATTACTCTGACAGTCAACTGATTTCCTGGAGAGTAAAATTCAATCCAAGAGGTGAAACTCGTTGGTACACCAGTTTCAGAAATCCCTGTGTGGTGTAGTTTAAGATACTGGATGTGTAACCAAAAAATAGATGGCTAAAATCCCACAACACTTGAAATTGGTGTTTAAACACATTGCATTAGAAAATATCCAAGGTAGCTGTTTAGTCAATAACAAGTCATTTAAAGATTAAGTTTATACATTTTTTTTTATATCTACTCCAAAAACACGACCAGTTCTCTGTTGTTATACTGACCATTGTGTTTCTGGGATAACTAGACTTCCAAAAGCTGAAATTTTAAAGCTCCTTGTCATACAGCCATTCTGACCTAATGGAACTCTGGACTCACTCCTGCGTGGTGTTGTAATTGTATTTAAATGCCCTGGCATTTCTGCCTCTCTGGGGGTTCTGGGATTACTTTCTTGTTGCCACATAGAAAGTCTGCCCCTGCCTGGTCAGACAAGGCCACCATTGGCTGATGGAAAAGCCTGAACCCCAGGAGGGGACGTTGACACCATGAGAGATGATTAAATGTTAATGCAATTGATTTCTGCTGGGCTCTACATATTTGATGACCATTTGTGATGTTTGCATCCTGACACTATCCAGCCATCTCTCTACATCTCTACATCACTATTTATCTGATTTAACACAACAGGGCAGTATGTACCATTTCAGCAAAGCTATGCCAGGAACGGAGCAGAGGTCCAAGTAACTGTTTCTCAAAGCGAACACAGGGACCTCTCACAACCGGAGGCACCAATCACCTAACCGGGCAAAATTCTGTCTGCTGCCTGGTGCTAGCTATTGAAACCTGCAAACCGAATTTAAAAACAGTCCAATTATTTTCCAAGAGTATGTCTTGAAGGCCCAAAGAGTCGGGAATCATTTTACAGTTTTTCTTTCACTGAAGATTTTGACTGAAATAGTTCCAAATTGTTAGAAATGCGGTCAGGGCGAAAGATACAGGAAGACCACAGTTGGACAGAAGAGTATTTTTTTGATGAATCTGATGGCAAGGCAATGTCTGATTTTCAGTGCTTCTGTTGCCAGTAAAGCTTTTAACATGCAACGGCACTGTGACAGGCTACAGAAATCTTTTACCGGCAAAGCTAGTGCTAACAAAGCCGCGAAACCTAAAGGTTTTTTTTTTTCCGAAAACAAGAACAAAACAGGAATGTGCAGTGGAAGCCAGCTACAAACAAGAGATACATGCAGCAAAGCCATTTTCAGCAGGAATTTGTTTTAAAAAAAACTAAAAACATGCTCATAGCAGTATGACAGGAGAAATGAATAACTCATTTAAGGGTGTTCAATCATCAAAATTATCAAAAAAGTGTTTTGATGCAAAGCTGCATTGTGCCCTGCACGGTGTTATCGCTGGATTGATGGCTAACACTGGGCACCGCTTCCTGAGTATTCCTCGCCCTCTAATTCCCCATCTCCTTCCTCGACCCAATTCCCCTCTCAAGGCTACGCACAGAAAGCTCTGCCCTGGGGGACCTTGTAAACACGCTGGAGGAAAACATACATTCAACCGAGCGGCAAGATTTTAGCTAGCCTAGAATTTCCTGGATATCTCCTCTCTCTTATCTGTTTTGTCTTTAACCAAACACTTTATTTAGGTGAAATCAGGGAATTACTCCTAACGAGTCATAAATAACGGTTAAACACAATTTTTTGTTTTTTTTAGATGACATTGTCCATCAAGTCCTTCTTTTAGTTCAGTCATTGAGATACGAATCAGATCCCATTCCTCTATTAGTCATTGGCTAAGCCCACACGGCTTACCGGAAAATTGTTTATTTTGCTTGTTTCTCCCCCCTCCAGGCCTCGATTATGTGAGAGATACAGAACGGCTCATCCAAAGTTTGTTGGTGAGAAGATAAAAAGTTTATATGTTAAAACAGAACAATTGTTCTGGAAATTTGTCATAAAAATTTTTTTTTTCTACAGGACATTTAAAAGTTCTTCACATGTCAAAAAAGGAACAATTTAATTATAGGCAAATAACTGCTTTGGGACTGTGACTCAATTCTGGTACCTGATTCTGAAATAGATAAATGGCAGGTACAGTATGGCTACCTATAAATTAATTTTAGATGCTTTTTTCGAAATGAGAAAAAATAGAACCATAATGTTTTTAAACCCTTGGTTTTAGAAACATATTATATTATTATATATATTATTAATTTTATGACTGGCCAAAAAATGACTTTCCTTACATTCCAACTGTGGGGGGACGACATGTTGGCGTGGCGACACATGGAACTCCTTACCTGTCTGCAGTAAGTCAACACTATGACAGGCCTGTTATTATCCACTGCTGGGTGATGGGGGAGCGAGACAGACAGAATGGAAAGGAAATGTCATTTTTCCACTCCCTTTGAAAGAGCAAGGGCTTTTGTTTGTAGAATACCATTCCGGTCCAACTGATGCCCAAAACTCCAATTTCAGTTGTCAGCAACACACCAGGAAAATATTGGCTTCCTGAAGATGTTTGTCAAGTTGGATTTCAACTTTTTCAAGGTTTGCTTCTGGGCACCTGGGGTAAAAGTACTTTAAAGTTAAGCCTTTGATTTTTCAAAAACAGCATTCTGTTCATTTCTTTTATGAAACAGTATATTTTTTAAATGTCTCATTTCTTTTCAGTGTTTACAGCCATGACCTTGTTTACATAACCACAAGAAAGCCCTATAGTGTCGAAAAATTTCAAGAAAAGTTCAAGAAATATTGGGTTTACGTAAACAATTATTTCTTTACAACAAGAAAAATGTGTAACACATTCCATTCAACCCCCCCAACAACCAGGTTTCCACTCGCCCTAGCAAAACAGACAAGAGAGAAACGATAAGCTTGTTGAGCTAAAGCTCTAAGTCTAGGAACAAAACATTCTTGTCTTTGACTCTAGGGAGTGACTGTCAGTAGCAAGCCCGCCCACAATGAACCCAGCAACATATATAATCAAAATCCATAGTCTCACACGATGACTGAATCTTTCTGTTTTTCATTTATCATAATTAGTCAGCACAAACTGATTAAGATTCATGGAATCATACACTTGCAGTCTACACAGGCGATGATTTCATGAGTTTCCCCTTCATGCTTTAATTAATCTAATTTATTTTACAAATAATCACTGTAGCTCTTTATCTGCTGGGCAGAGGCTAAATATACTTGCATTTTTTAGATTAATTCATTATTATCATTATTCATGTTGGAATTACTGATATTCCTGCCCATACAATATTGTAAAAAAATCTCCAGTTCTTTAAAAGCATATATTGGACAAAGCATGAAGCTGAAATTAAGGAACTTAAGTTACTTGAAGGGAATAACAGTATATACCAATATAACCCTATTCTGTCACTGATTTTTTCATTTATTACAACCAACCATTCGACCAAGCGAAGCCTAGCACTGCAGCTGAGAAAGCAACGGAGTAGATACAGCTATCATCATCCTCATCATCATCAAACCTTTATTTAGCCAGGAAAAGGCACTAAGAATTGATTCGCTCTTTTAAAAATTATTATTTATTTTTTTTAAGCAAGATGAAAGCTCCCTGCAAAATGAAAGCAGAAAGTTTTATCTAAGATTGTAGGTTATTCCAATCATAAGCAGGGTACTGAAATGGATCACGCCCAGCAGTATTAGACACGTGTGGGACTGTTAGGCTGATTCAATTGCTGCTGTGAAGGTTTGCGAGAGGAGACTGACAAAGTTAGCAGTTTACGGCAATGGGGGTGAGTTTCAGATCAGGCTTTTATAAATGAGTCTATACCGACAAAGAATCCAGCAAACTTTAAGTGATGGCCAGTTCAAAAGGGTGTGGAGATCAAAGTACCGGGAATAGTTAGGGGCACCAGTGACAAATCTAACTGCAGAATGATGTAGAGTATTGAGTGTCAAAGGGGAAGAATTTTAAGCAATTCAACCCACAATCTAAAAAACGGGTAGCACAGACATCTCAACCAGTAAGTGATTCGCTGGGCATGTAAAGCAAGATTTATTCCAGTAGAGAAAGCCGAGTTGGATCTCCAGGCTGTATTTTGGTGATACAGGGCTTGAAAGTCAGTGCATCATCAAGCCAAATTCTCAGGTACTTCAAGACATCCACCTGCCCGAGGTTGAACTTTCCCAAAGTACCAATTCCGCATCCCTGCCTAGGACCTGCAGTGGTAGCAGAATTTGCACGTTCTCCATCAAATATCATCAATTAACTTTTATCAACACTGAGTTTTGAATTTGATTGAAATTGGACTGTACTGAGGAATGAGTATGGCTAAATTAGTACAAACTGTCATCAGCATAAAGATGGATATGAGAGTTCTCTATACACTTGCCAGTATTATTAATATATATTGAGAAGAGAGAAGGGCCCAGTATTAAATCTGATGGCACCACCTACAACCGGGTGGAGTTATCAGATTTTCCACATAGGGTTCTGTTTAAAAAGGTAGATCTGAAACCATCCAGTTGATACCCTGTCAAGGCCAATGCTTTCCCAGAAGAGCGGAATGATCCACATTATCAAAGACCTATCAATAAAGACAGTAGCACAATACTGTGTGTATTTTTATCAAGTTCCAAAGCAATATTATTCAAGACTTCAAGAACAGCTGTATCACACCCATGCTGTGTACGAAAATCCGACTGGCTGTCAGATACAACATAATTACTTTCTCCAAAAGAAGTTCAATTGCTTGCACACAATAGATTACATTATCTTATAAACAATTGGGATTTAAAGAGACAAAAAGCTGACAACCTCTAGGGGAGCTACGGCTGTTTTAAACAAATACGACAACGGTAAATATATTAAGGAGCAGCTTTTTAAAAAAAAAGAAAAATAGATCAATCTCATCACGTCCAGCCGCCTTTTTGGAGTAAAAGTTTATATGCGTCGTTTAATACGTAAAGATATTTAACCAAAAGTAATGAGAAGCTAAGAGCACTTCAGACTAGAGGCTCATAAATCTTCTACTCTATTAAGGCAGATATATCAGGGTTAAACCAGGAGGAGCTGCAGTTTTACATCCAGAATCCCTTTGTAGGAACATGCCTATTAATAATAATAAGAAAACTGTCCTTAAGCAGGACAGTAGGAATAAGAGTTATTTCGTTCCGATGAACTAATTCTAAATTGTGTAGAAAGGCTTGTTTAATAAGGCTCTGTGGACTTCTTTCAGACAAGAAAATATTTTGTTTTGTGATGTCTAGCTGGGTTGACATCAAGGTCGATTCTGGGGGATTCAGTCGTAACTTAGGAAAGGCTTAACTGGGTTTTAACATATCGCAATTGTTAAAAAATTCTGATTTTAATTTAGAAGCAATAAGTTCACCATGTGTCTGTAGGAGCAACAGATACTGCCACTACAAGACCCTGGGTTTTTGATAACTGAATGCTAACGAAGATCAGATCAATGTTAAGGTATAGATTTGGACATTATGTATGAACTAAGAGAATGGTCCTTATCATAGATAATACCATAAAAAGAAAGAAAGGAAAAGATTATAACCGTTTATAACCAAATTTGGTTATCTGGATTAACAGATTTTTGAAACTCAAGCTTCAGAAACAACTAACACATCAGGGGAAGAACCGTTAACTCACAGCTTTGAGTCTGTCAATTTTAGGAAGAAGGCTACTCATGTTTATGTGAAGAAATCCTACAATTCTTCGAGCACAAAAATCTGAAAAGGGTCAGGAAGAAATATATGTAAGGCTACTGGTCAGAGCCTGGGTTTTGATGGATGTGAAGAGATTTGCAGCTGAATAATCAGAATTTATGGATGGTAATAGCCAAGAAGTGAGAATGTTTTGACATCAGAGTGCTTTTTAACTTCAGTAGGTAACAGGAATAGAGCTTGGTTAAGTCTAATAAAGAAACATAGATACAGTCTCTAAGGAAATCAAGCTTCTTGGATAACAGCTTGTCTGTGTGCCTGACGATAAAGAGTGAATCAAAACTGTGTGGTATGAGTGTTAAGAAAAGGTTATGCAATCAGGAATAATTATAATTGGGGCAGAAAATAGCTGGACAAGCCAGAAGTTTGATTATTGGACACAGCTCTCTAAGACTCCAGAAAGAAAGCTCCCCTGCTCTCTCCTGTTTGTGTGTGCAATATGTTTGTCCTAATAAATACACCACAATGACGTAGTATTATACCACCACATAAACTTATACAAACGTACTGAGACATGGTCAACACTAACCCGACACATACGAGCAAAGAGTAACGTTGCCGTTGAAACGTGACACCAGCGTGCCGTTTGCATGTTTGGAGATAAAGTAGTTGAGCGACACTCCACTAGCCAGTTGCAGAGCAAAGCAAGGTCCACCAACGGTTTGTAACCGTGACGATGCAGACCGGTAGAGGTGGAAGGGTCACCATGCGTCTCTAATCAGGTAACACAGAACAATAACACCAACAATTGCACAAAAAATAAAATACAAAAAAAATGATTAAGCATCCACGAACGTCTGTGTTTTCCATATTTCTATTATTTGTACACAAATAATAAGGAATATTTACTGCTGTGCTAAATGCTAAACGGTTGAGAAATCTTGAAATTCTACCTAATTCTATGTGCAGTCTGTACAGAGCCAGTTATGGGCAAAATAGCGCATTCTCAAAACAGAGAATTCCAAAGTTAAACATGCTCTACAAAAGAATGGCTATATAATCTGGTTTTACTTGCATGCTTTTCCTGCATATATATTGCAGAAGCTTTAAACTTCTAGGAATCCATGGTAAAGTCTTTTTAAATGTTTGTAATAACGATGGGATCTATTGCCAAATTCATTTTCTCCGGTCTTATGAAATTAATTGAAATGAATCGTCAATATACAAATCCTGCATAATTTTAAAGATGTAAAAATGAAATGTAAAATTCATCATTTTAACCAGTCAAATTTCTGAAGCACTTTGAAATGGAAAATAAATCTTAAATGGATGGCAGTAATAACAGAATAAATTTTGCTTTTATCACATACAGGAAACTGCACCCACAAATAATTTTACGCTTTGATATTCTTATCGTTGAGACTCAGAGCTGCTCTACATCTGTAAAAAAAAAAATGTGGCTTGTTTGAAATGTCAGTCACACAATCCACCAAATTTTCATTAACCAATTCTTAAATCAGTGCTGTGGAGAAACACTATTGGTAAAAATGGTTGTGCGCATAGACTTGAATTCAGCAGTAAAACTAAACACAGTCGACTAATCTGAAACACCTGTTACCGCCTCATGTTGATCAGAGAGTGCATATATCCAGTATGGTGACTCTGAATACATAATCACACATATGGCCATTTGCATCTCTGCCGCTAACCCCCCCCCCCCCCTTCCGCTACACACAGAAACATCCCTAAGATGCTGAACTAAAAAAATAAACTGACTTCATCCTGTCAGTTCCAATGGAGGCACAAGATAAAACCATCTCCATTTAGTGTAATCAAGTAGCCCTACTATGAAGTCAAAATAAAGTTACAGTGTAAACTCATAAAAACAGCAACACACTCCTCACATAGCCTACCTCTGAATAATAATATGTAACAAAATAACTTGTTATTACAAACTGGCTGGAAAGGGAAAGCGGTGTGTCACGGTGCACAGAGAATAAAGTTAACACTTGAACTGACTTGCTATGCATTGAGAAATCTTCAATTTCAAAGTTACCTGACCTTGGAAAAAATTAGCACAAATATATATCATCTGAAATAACGGGGGGGGGGGGCAACAGCAGTGGTTTCTTAATTGTATGGTGCAAACTGGCAATCAGGAAAAGGATCCACTGAGGCAGACTACACTATGCAGGGTATCGATCAGGAAAAGGATCCACTGAGGTAGGCTACACTACGCAGGGTATCGATCAGGAAAAGGATCCACTGAGGTAGGCT
>JAOVYW010008407.1:0-10254 GCA_025775045.1 Hiodon tergisus
CCCCCCCCCCCCCCCCCCCCCCCCCCCCCCCCCCCCCCCCCCCCCCCCCCCCCCCCCCCCCCCCCCCCCCCCCGCGCAGATCTCGTTCCACTCTCTTTTCTGCTTTCCCATTGCAAACAAGAGTGTTGTGACAGTGGTGTTTTAATTAAATCCAGCAGAGTGCAATTGTTGTGACAGTATGTGATAATGAAGCCAGGCAGCGTGGATGTTTTTGCAGGGCCTGGTGGGCTCCGCCGGTCTCTGCCGGCCTCCACGGGGCTCCAATGGCCTCGGACAGAACCCGTAGCGGTTATCGCCGTATCTGTTGTTTCAGACCCGGTTCCCACGCGCCCCCAACAGTAATGGCCTGTCTGTTTATTTTTGCGGTACAGGCCGGAGACGCGGATCTGCTTTGTGTGAGATTGCACGGGCGGGACTGGCTGTGTCAGTCGATGAAGGAAACATAAAACCGTGAAAATGTGCGTGAGCCCTGCGTGCGTGCGTGCATGCCTCAGAGAAGAGTGGGTTTGCCTGACAGGGTCTGTCGCCACTCTGGTGCCTCACCTTCTCAGTGCAGATATGGTGCTGCTGTTGCCCTGTTATCTCTGTGGGTGTGTGCGAGTGTGCTCGCGCGCGTGTGTGTGTGTGCGTGTATGTGGGTCCTGGGCTGACTTTGTTAATCCAGTGTGTGTGTGTGTGTGTGTGTGTGTGGGGCCCCTCTGTTATCTGCGTGTATCAGTTTGGGAGACAGGCTTGTAGACAGGGTGTCTCGCCTGCCTCTGTCCCAGGAGTACAATGCCGCCTGGGAGGCGTCTCCTGCATGCAGGCTGGCAGGCCTCTGCCCCCAGGCCGACAAGAAGAGGTCACCGGCAGGTGAAAGGGAAAAGTGTCGAAAGCAACATAGAGCCGCGCAGAGCCGCGCAGAGCCACACAGAGCCGCCCAGTGCCACGTAGAGCCACGCAGATTCACGCAGTGCTGTGCAGAGCCACTGGAAGCTACGCGTCTCTCCCTTCCACTCTCCAACTCTGATTTAGCTGTCATTCAGCGTTATGACCCCTCCTACTCCCCAGGACACAGCGACGGAGCCAGACACTCCACTCTTCACACTGCTCACATCTGTAGCAGAGTGACAGGTTGAGGAATTAGCAGTTTTGGAATGTTTTTTCTTCCCCCAGGAAGCTTTTCGTTTTAGTTTTTATTTCTTTTGGCCTGTCTCCACTCAGAATGTGAGGCCGGAAATTGCACTGCGGCTTACTGGTCATCAATGCTAGTCATTTTTTGTGCTGGACGGAATAAATAAGGTACTTCACTGAAATTTCCAAATGGCGATATTAAGGTAAAGAAACACAATCAAACCCAATGAAGCTCTGTTACACGGCATACCAGTTGATTGTTTTTCTGGAGCCACTCGTTTCTAAAGAGCGTCATGGCTAGGAGGGATCTTTGGTCTCTGGGATGTTTTGTGATCTTTAACTGACTAGCCAGGTCTGGATCCCGGACCACTGTGGGGTAGCACGCACACACACACACACACACACACGCACACACACACACACACGCACAAATACACACATGCACTCACACACACACACACACGCACACACATACACACACACACACTCACACTCACATACACACACGTGCACACACATACACACATACACACACTCACACTCACACTCTCACACATACACACACACGCACACACATACACACACGTACTCACACACACACACTCTCACACATTCACACACACACGCACTCACACACACACTCTCACACATACACACACACACGCACTCACACACACACACACACACTCACCCACTCACACATATATACACACACACGCGCACTCTCACACATACACACACACGCACTCTCACACATACACACTCACGCACACACTCACACACACTCACATACACACACTCATGCACTCACACACACTCACACTCACATGGACAGGTGCCATTACCCCTGTTTATAAATGATCTGTCTGGTATGAGGCAGAGCTGCTTTGTGTGGTCTTCAATGCTGATATATAGCAACATTTACAGGGACATATAGTGACAAATATCGGCTCCAAAAAACACATGGATTGTGATGAGGCGCTCTGAATAGTTTTTCCCTTGGGGGTAATAGTTAATCTTGCTTTATTGGATCCTGGTTTATCAAGCCCTGGTTAGATTCCTATATAACAGCTAAATCATCTAATTGTTGAATGTAGGACAGTATATGGTTACTATGGAAAAATCCCCAAAACAAACAGCGCCTCTTGGCCAATCAGGGATCCTAATGAATCATGCCGTCAGCTCACTGTTTATTCGCTTAGCTGACGCTCTTGTACCGACCTACACACTGTCTCACATATCTGTTCGCCGATGCTGGATATTCTTTGAAGCAAATCAAATTGAGTGTCTTTCTTGGGATTGTAACAGGACTTTTCCTCTGATTTGAGTTGGCCAGCTTCTGGTCACATGACCAGGGCCTTTATCGTTGCTCCACCCACTACCCCACCCTAGCTCGGTGCGGACTAATTAAATTGCCTGGTGTGATATGACTTGGCAAGTCAGCGTTGCACTGTGAGAGGAAGTATCTAAAAATAATAAACGTGTTATTTTTTTAAATGGATTTTTCATAACAACCAGCTTCATAAGAATGATTGACTTCTTGTCTTTAATAGGCTCTGGTTTATTGATTCGCTGGGGGGAATAATTTTTAAACGCTCAGTGACAAGTTGCATGTTGAGAGGCATTTGATTTAAAAAAATTTAAAACGGAAAATTAATTTCTAAAAGTTATTCTTTTCTGTGTAATTTGTAGCATATAAAAAGTATGAGTACCTGTTTCTTGAAATTATTATTATTATTTACATTATCTTCAGGTTAAGTATTACTGTGAACAAGCCGGATAATTGTCTTACTAGCTAGAATTGATGAATTTATCAAAGGTTTAATTTTTTAAAGTTTATTAATTTTCTGTGATTCAAAACCAACCACTGCCTTCAACTTTTAGCCTAATATTTTTTTGTATATAGAACGTACCCGATTAATTCTTTGAAAAATATAATTGGGGGGATTAACTAATTTTTTAATTAATCATTAAAAAATTATTAATTAAAAGAGGAGGAATCTTGTTTGCATTAGTATTCTACCCATTTTCTGTAGTACGCCTAAATTAATTTTGCTGCTCGAAATTACTTTAATGAGTCACACAAGTAAGTCGAATGTCTTCTATCTGTGTTCAGTAATGGTGCTGCACGCCATGTTAAATTCAGTGTAATGCCCCATTATAGGAAGGATCTAAAAACTTTTAGCAAGGCACTGTATTTCCATAAATACTGATATTTTTATTAGCTAGTTATTTGTGTGATTCTGTGTAATTATTTTTTTCATGCTGTAAGTAGTTACAATTGGTGTAGGTCCTTTCAGCCATGCGATATATGTGCTGTAAGGAATTAAAAGACATCTCTCCTAACCTTGACGGTCCATTAGGACTGACCGACTGAAAGGGGCGCTTTAATGTAGATGCTTAACTGTATTACTGCAGTCCTTACATGTAGCCAATGGCACCTCTTTAAAGGTGTTTTGACGTGATGACTTGGGTTATACTTTAATAAAGAAGTCACCTGAAACAAAATTTAATGCCATAATCTTGTATTACATGTGAAGGGGTTCCTCTCTTACTTTGCGTGGTTTGTGGAGACCCGTGTTGGGTCAGCAGCGATACGATAACAGCGCTCATATGCGTCGTCAGTACTGACCTCTGGTCCGGTGTCAGAACCCAAGCCCCCATGCTAATGTGCGTATCCCGCGCACACCTGATGGGCCACTCCTTCCTATGATGTGCCACGGGCTGTATAATTCACCCCCCCACCACCCCACTCCCCTCTACCAGAGCATTTGTGCGTCTGTGTTTCTGTCTCACCCATTTAAAATCATTTAATCTCACAGTTGTCCCCTTTCTGCTTTTTTCTGCCCCTTTCTTTTTGATAAAGAGTAATTACGGCTGTCTGGGTGTAATGGAGCTTTAGTGGCTCATGTGTGGTATAATCAGGACTGATGCATGGATTATATAGAGGATTGCCTGTAATCAACCAGGATGTAGATCTAGCGTGAACAAGGCTGGAGGCACAATTGGCTGGCTTGTGAGCGTATGTAGAATTTCAGTGACAAAGGAGCTTTAATTTGGTGTAAAATTAGGCTTGACTACAGGAAACTTTTGGATTTTGCATTCTCCTTTAGTCTTCCTTTGGGAGCGGCGGGTGGTAGAGGAAGGTGCACACACCCACATTGCTGTGGTGCAGGGGCACTGCTGCTCACCCCCCAGTTACATCCTCGCGTGCAGGCTCTGGGTGAGCGGAAAACAGGCCAGTAGTGTGGGCAGGTGAAGCTCCTCTTTCTCTCTTAATGGCTGCTCTATCCCTTCGTTGTTTTGTCCATTTACACCGATGGTGTATATCAGTCTGCTTACGGCGAGATCCGGCACACGGGGATCAGTCTGCTTACGGCGAGATCCGGCACACGGGGATCAGTCTGCTTACGGCGAGCTCCGGCACACAGGGCTCAGTCTGCTTACGTCGAGCTCCGGCACACAGGGCTCAGTCTGCTTACGGCGAGCTCCGGCACACGGGGATCAGTCTGTGCTCTGACGAGCTCCAGTCCATAGGGATCAGTCTGCTCACAGGTGAGCTCCAGCACACAGGGATCAGTCTGCTTAGGGCGAGATCCGGCACACGGGGATCAGTCTGCTCACAGGTGAGATCCGGCACACGGGGATCAGTCTGCTCACAGGTGAGCTCCGGCACACGGGGATCAGTCTGCTTACGGCGAGATCCGGCACACAGGGATCAGTCTGCTTACGGCGAGATCCGGCACACGGGGATCAGTCTGTGCTCTGGCGAGCTCCAGCACACAGGGATCAGTCTGCTTACGGCGAGATCCGGCACACAGGGATCAGTCTGCTCACAGGTGAGCTCCGGCACACAGGGATCAGTCTGCTCACAGGTGAGCTCCGGCACACGGGGATCAGTCTGCGCTGAGGCAAGCTCCTTTACCGACTGAGCCACTTGGGAGGCTCTGAGTCTGTCACATCCTTTTTTGTGATAGCACATGAATGATGGCTCTCTGTGGCAGGTGGAAGTGTGTTTCAGCGTGATAGTCACACAGCTTCTCTCTTCCAAAAGGATAGGCTTTTTTTCAGTTTTTAGTCAGTCTGTATCATTTTTGGCAAATAATATAACTATTTCTTTCACGTTTAGAAATTCAGCTCTGTCTCAGCCTCTCGAAGTTAACGGTGCGAGGGCAGCCTGTCCCCTCCTGCCGGTCGCATCTGACTGTATCGGCTCTCCTCCGTGGCGCTGTTAGGGCTGCCCAGTGTCGTTCATCACACTCGCCATGATCCTGTCATTCAGTCTTCCCCTCCGTGTCTCTGGCTGTTTCTGTCTTCTGCAGGTAAGACGTGTTTAATTAGCGCATCGCTATTCCCCCACCCCTGACCATTCATACGGCCAGCGTTCTGTCGCTGTGCCTTGCCTGGGGTCGGAAGCCCGACTCTTTGCATTGAATTGTGGGAAGGAGACGCTCCCAATCAAGGGGGGTCGGCTTTGAGGGAACTTGTGTGATGTCCTTGACCGAAGGTGCGATGGAAAGACAGATTTTAGTGAAAGGAGCGAGCGGGACCTGCCGCGGCCAATCCGGCCAACTCTGACTGGCGGAACAAAGACCGGCCTGTACGTGTCTGCCAGTCAACTGAATTTATACCACTCGTTCTTTTTGTCCATGGAATGACATACGGCTTCTTTTGTGCTGTTCCCTTTTGTTCGTCACCAAAACAAATCCAGAACGGGTATTGGAAGCCGATGTACATTTTCCCTTCCGTCCTGTAAAAACAGGGGTAGGATCCGTAGGCCGATGTTCCATTCACCGGCTGACCTTGAAATGAGCAGCGTTGCCGTAGGGATGGAAAAAGGTTCTTTAATTCATTCATTGTAAAAGAGACACACCACCCCCTTCCCTTTAGCAGCCATTCTCTTTTAAGTTGGCATTACTCTGCCACTGAATATTTCACTCATTTGTGTTCCATCTGGCCTCTATGTACCAGGTTCTTCTTATTCTAATCCTCTCTTTCAACAGCAGACTCATTCAACTGCAGATGGAATTCAAAAATTGATTCTTAATCAACATTTCTAATCTGGAATAGACATCAAATCAATGATGCTGTTGGCCTTTAACTCCCGGAACTTAATCAGCTTGAGTCCTTGAACACTTCATTATCAGCTAGTGCCCATGACTTCTAAGGCTTTGGGTTGCCTGAACCATGTGCTCTGCCCTCTCTGAATACTGTCCCTTATCAGGCCTGACTGATGAAGTTGCGACAGAAGCCTATTGTCATGATAGAGTTAAATATCATGATAGAAGCTGGTTCTTCCTGGATTCAAATTCATGATTGAGGCTAGTTATACCTGAATTAAGCGTGACAGGCCAGCAATCCCATTGGACAAAGTGGTGACAGGCCTACTATCCCATTGGCCAAAGGGGGGACAGGTCTGCTATCCTACTGGTCCCCCATATATAACCATCCTGACTGCTTGCTTGTTTTTGCTCACCTCCTCCTCCCCATCATTGCGCTATGTGAGCTCACAGGAGGAGGGATAGCAAGTTCCCGGGGGGTGCCAAGTGAGGGGGATGAGCAGGAGGCGGAGGTGGAAGAGGAGACACCCCCAGCAGATCTCTTCCTCCCTGGAGGGTCATTACTGGATTCTGAGGACTAATTGGACGAGAGGGGTTTTTTTTGTTTTTCGGTGTTCATTAACAGGAAGAGGGCTGCTGTGCCTTTAGAGGCCCCAGGCTGACGCATTTTCTAGGCGGCTAATTTAGCTCTGCCAACTAAACGGAGGCTGGTGGTTCATCACAGGCCGTCGCCTGCTCCGTCCTCCTCCCTCTTCCTCTCGTCCAACCGCTTGCTCCAGCTGGCTGCTGGCTGCCCTTACGGAGACCCGACATCCGTCTCCCAGAGGGAGGCTGTAGACCACGTGCATCTCTGCCTTGGCTAATGGCCCTCAGACGGCGGTGTTGGGGTTGCGCTCCGTGGGATCCCCGAACTCTGACCTTCACGAAGCATGTCCAATAGCATGGGCCCCAGGAGGGGAGAGGCACCTGCTCGGGTTTGTAGTTTATTATTCAGTTTGTGCCACAAACACAGCCCACGGCAGCTTCCCTTAAATAGCTCCGGTGGCCGTTTCATCACTGTGGAGCTCACTAAGTAAATGTTTAAGATGCCTTAAACCAGTGGAGCGGAAACAGTTAAACGCGTTAAAAACAATCGAGCGTGTCCATGAACTGGCACATGCATACACAATCACGCACGCACGCACGCTCGCACGCACGCACGCACGCACGCACAGGCACGTCGGTGCCTCCTGGCTTACTGTTTACTGGATTTGTGTGTAGCCTCTTTATCATCCCCTGTGTAACTCCTTCTAGGGAATTTGAGTGAAGTGGCTCATGAAATTGACCTGAAACTGACAATCAGGCCCTTGTCTTTCAATCGGATTGCTCCATGCTGGAGTAATGTAGCGAGAGAACATCAGACTGGCCCACTGAGAGCTCACCTGGGCATCCATCCGCTCCTGGCTCACCTTTGGTGCCCCAGCTGGGGGCCTCGTCTGGCGCGTCGGGGTTTGCTGGTACCCCGGAGTCCCGGCGCGGAGGCGGCCATCTGTCACCGGTCCCGGTCCTTTGACACCTGGGCCCCCGTTGGGAATGGGCTCTCCCTCCCTGCAGGCAGCAGGGGCCGGCGAGCACAGGTGCCGAGCTGTCACTCACCATAAGGGCTCTCTGGTGGGATGTTTAACCTGGTCACCGGGGCCTGTCGGTAACGGGGCGCTTTATCTCATAACACGCGCCGGGGTAGTCTGAGAAATCCAGCCCGACTGCAGTGAGGAGGAGGATTAGTGACACTGGATCACGGCTAGTGGCTTTTATCCCAGTCGAGCAAAGAGCCAAACCAGATTTTTTTGGTCCAGCTATGGGCAGTATGGGTGCCACGTTAAATGGATGCCTACAGCAACACCCAGGGTAAGGATACCAAAAATGAAGATAAGTGTTGCTTGTTAACGGAAAATTCCTCCGAGTTTAATAACAATTAGCATGACCGTTTTAGGCGTGTTAGATTTCCACAAAGCAGCATCGACTCCAAGCAGAGGGACGTACTCCGGGTGATAACAAGGAGCTCATCTCGGTGTTAGCCGTTATATATCACTCTTAGACGGGACCTCCTAGAGGCAGATCAAGCAAACGTTTTAGTTTGCATTTTATCTTCTCTCTCTACAATTGCTACCCCGGCGTGCCGCGCATGAAAAACCGAGGTTATTCTCCTCATGCTTTGAAACGGAGCGTTTCGACCTGATTATTGCCTCACAAGTTAATAACAAAGAAAGAGTTAGTGCGTTTTTTTTTTTTTTGCATTGTGAAACCGATAGAGAGGATACGGGCGGAGGAAATGACCTGATAACGGGACAGCGTTAATGCTACTCAAGCTTGAGCTATAAGAGGTTGCCAGTACCTTTTCCGTGTGGCTGTTTTGTATGTTTCTCTTAGTCACGTTCAGTAAGTTCTGCTGTTTTCCTCATCTTCTGTTTTTTCCACGAATGTCACCTGCAAAAAAAAAAAAAACACCTTGAAAAACTCAATTATACATTATTTCCTGTTTTATCTCCAAGACTCTGGCCAGCATAGCTATTTTTTCCAGGTATGTGTGGGTACAGCCTAGCCACCGCCCACAGTCTGCTGCCTTTAGACTCTCGGGCTGGAAAGGTTGTGCAGATGGGGAGCAAGACACGTGAAAGACAGACGTTAACATTAGTCAATATGTGGAGGGTGTCGGCATTCAAGGGGGGGGGGGGTGATAATAGTGTCTTCAGTTTAGGTGCAAATAACCATGTTTTACACTGCCACCATTTAGTATTGAAGTGTCTCCTATCTGGTCTCTGTGAAATTGGCCACTGAGACCCACTGTGAGATTTTATAGCATTTTCTGTCTGCACTTTAACCGGATTTTGCGGTTGGTCGGCCCGGAAAATGGAGAACTGTGAGTATGGCGATAACCTAACCTATCAGAAGGTTCGGTCCCAGTCACGGAGCGAGGCTAGTTGCGGAATAGCACGAACGACCATGTTAGCTTGTTTAGGGCCTTTTCTGTCTGCAGAAGTGCTCACCTCGGGCCGGATGTGAACCCTCAGTGAGACTAGCTTCTTCTGTTCACCGCCCTACCCCTAACCCCGCTCTTTTCAAAACAGACTCCTCTTTCCTAGCCCCTAGCCTGTGTTTGTCTGTGTTTGCCTGTGTTTGCCTGTGCTTGGATATGCCGGCTGATATTGCATCCTCACTTCCTTTTCTGGGCCTTTTGCAGCAATCGTACAGGAATAACACAGGTAATTAAACTGCAGGCAGGGTTACAATCCTTTAAACCTGTGCTGACACAGCAAATTTAAACTTTGTCAGGTCATGTTAGAAACAGACAACAATAAGAAGCCCTGTCAACTATAGAATTCTGAAAGATTGCGGTCGGATGAAAAAGGTCTTGTCCCCCCCCCCCCGAGAGATTGTCTGCATTGTAATTTCAGTGCGTGCGTGTATGAATAAATCATTTTCCGCTGCTCGAAGCCTGTCTCGAAAAGAGAATCGTTGATGCGCATTGATTGTAAAAACGGTCAATGGGACCACCTGGATCATTACCGAGTCAGTGCCGACTGATGAAGGCCCAGGCATTTAGCTGTGGGCTTCCCATGGAGAATCAATTGTACTTTTTTTTTTTGTTTGTCCTCCCCGTTCCGTCCGGCTTGCGCATTTCTCAGCGTGCGATCCTGCTTTCCATCATCGATCACTCTCCTGCGTTCTCCGCAGGGGCACAGGGAAGGACGAGAGGATCTGCGTTTGTTGACGGGCCCCCGCCCGCCCCCTTCCCTTCAGGCACTTTTGTTTTTCCTGCTCCCCGTGCTGGCAGTGTGGCTCACAGCGGTGTAATCCCACTGACTTCTCCGTGGGACCGGCAGTCTTCTGGCCGTGGAGGGTCTGGTGTTACAGATGCCGTGGTGGTGTGTCTCTCCTACATCCGGCGCTGGCGGTGCGGGGGGTGGTGAATGGCAGCGATTTTCTGCTTCTACCGGGCCATTGTTTAGATGGTGAGCAGTGACCTAGGCTGTTTCCCCAACCTGTGCAGTAGACCAGATAGCTAGGCTGTTCCCCCAACCTGTGCAGTAGACCAGATAGC
>JAOVYW010008407.1:10354-41390 GCA_025775045.1 Hiodon tergisus
TCCCCCAACCTGTGCAGTAGACCAGATAGCTAGGCTGTTTCCCCAACCTGTGCAGTAGACCAGATAGCTAGGCTGTTTCCCCAACCTGTGTAGTAGACCAGATAGCTAGGCTGTTATTGTCGGATTGTGATTGCGGCAGATCAGATCTGAGGGCATTCGAAGAGGTTCACGTGGGAAGTAAGAACATTGCTTTAAAAAAAATGTTATTCTGTGTAACCCGGATGAAGGGCCTTCCATCACAGCCCAGGAAGCCCCCGCGGTCTGGAGATGAGCTCCTCCAGCTCGGGTCGGATGTTTGCGAGACAGGAATTGTTTAATCTCCATTTCTCATCTGTGATTCAGCGCTGACCTTCCCCAGGACCTTTCGGAGTTTAATTCATTATCCCAGTGTTTGTCTTGTGTGCCTTCTCCTGTCACTGCTGAAATAAACAGCGTTTCCAGAATAAACCAGTATAAAAGGGCGTTAACTGCGTGTGTGTATATGTATTCTATCTGATTCTTATTGCATGACTGCCTCTTAATGAATAATTACTCCTCCATTCTCCTTCAATAGAAGAAAAATGACACCAATCATTCAAACTATAATCCTTACACATAGACAGTTATGGGTTTGTTTGCTGTTAAGCCTACTCCCCTTTTTTAAAATACAAAAAGTAAAACTTCAAGTTTAATGTTCTATATTCATAGTGATTTAAAGCTGGGTTTACTGGGACGGCTGACAAGCAGCGCACATATTGATTGCATGTTCCCTGTTACATTTCTCATATATTAGTTTTTTAGGATATTGTTATTTGTGGTGTAGGGTTTCAGTGTATTTTAGGGTTCATGGGTAGTGTAGTCCTGGCAACACACTGTTCATTTGCTCCGTGCACCTAAGGAAAAAAAAACCCTTAACTGGATTGTTTGACTTCACTGATTCCAAAAAATCCCGATAGGGAATTCTGTATTGCACTCGTGCTGTATACACACATAAACTAGTCTTGTTGTGATTCTTCTCCTTTTCTAACCAGGCACTAAAGAATCAGGACTAGGAATCAGGAACTAAATCTTAAGAAGATAAATATTTTAAAAATCTTAAGAAGATCTGAGTCCACTAAGCCTTAATGCGTCTGTCTAAATGTGGCGGCATAAAGGAATTTGTCAGATGCAAGCCTTGTAACCTTTGCTGGATAAGGGTGCCTGCTTAGCATGAATGAAACATGCCACCACCATTCTTCCCTGTTTCTCTGTGATTTATAGATGTGTTTGTCTTCCTTGTTCTCTCCTGCAGGGATCCTGAAGTCACTGCAATGGAGAGAGAGTGAGCGGAGATCCGGCAGGGGGACCTCAGGGAAGGAAATCTCAGAGGAAGGGAGAGCACGGCTGGGGACCAGGGTGGCGCTCACGGAAGGACTGGATGATAATCCCCGTCTGCCTTCCCCAGCTCTCGCAGAGATGGCCTCCAACTTCAACGACATCGTCAAGCAGGGTTACGTCCGCATGCGGAGCCGGAAATTAGGGGTGAGTGCGCGGATTGCGGACGTCCCCCCGGGTGCCCAGCCCTGGCGCCGTATAGGCACGGAGCGCGGTGGAAGTGCAGGTGGTATCGAGAGCTGTCAGCGTCGGGGGAAGGGTTTAATCACACCCGGGCCAAAGGGGGCTAACGGGGAGTTATGAAAGCGCCAAGGGGGAACTGAAACTGGAACTTTCGGGATTGCAGAGATGGTGCGGTGCTGGCCACATGCGTTTGACAGCGCAGCTCTTGGCCTTGGTCATGGAAGGGCTACACTCAAGCTGCATCCACGTTCTCTGACAGACGTTAGCGCCGTCTCGGTTTCACAATATAATCCCTCCTGATTTTCGGGATTGTCAGTGGTTTAAAGAAATATGTTTAACAAAGGCTTACTTAGCATCCCTAAGTAACACAATTGAGCATTAAAGCTTGCCACTTTTAAAGCGAGGGCTGAAACCTAGATACAGGCTCCTTTTGTTGAATTATATTTGTTACTTTTACTCTCACCGACTTTGGGAAGTGACTTGGGGGCCTGATAGGTGGATATCAATGGAATTAAGAGGAATCTATAAATAATATGAGACTGACATATACCCTACTGGCTTTGATCATTTTTTATTTTGCCTGCTGTGCTGGCTTGTCCTTTTGGCTATAGAGTCGTTGGAGGGAAATAAACAGGATTTTGTGAGGAATCCTCATTGTAGTACACTTGTTACCTCGTTGGGAAAGAGGTTGGTACAGGAATAACATGGGCAGGTGGCGATGGCAGTAGGAATCATGATGAGACAGTAACCCCCGAACCAATGGATCTGTGCACTCCAGGCCCTGGAAAATCCTGGCTTATATCAGCACGGAGCACCAATCCTCTTTGAGACACGGAGAAGCAGCAGATTTGCAGAGCTTATCTGGGGCTGTTGCAGCCACACCGCGAATCTTCCCCTGTGTCCCCCGGTGCCTTGGAACGCCACTCAAACTCCCTCCACTCTCTCTGGCCTGGCCTGGCCCTCGTCCTGTCCTGGATATAGCTGGTTACAAGCTCCTAGATGCCCTCTGCTGAGCTGGGCATGATTCGGTAGCTTTCCTCTCTATCCTCTTGGAGACTAAAGCTGATGCAGGTGAGGCAGCATGCTGGGTAGTATTTAAAGATAGGGTCTCTGCAACCAGGGTTGAGCATCTAAGTCTGGTTGAGGAGACCAAGTATATTAACTGTATGTACCCCAAAGTAAATTCAACTGAAATGAGTCTTTTGGTTTCATCAAAATTGTGAGAAATATTTCTCCGCTGTTTTTGATATTCCCAAGTACAGAATGTGATGCAATATTTAACTATGCGACTTTGTATTCTTATACTTGTTCTGGTACAGTAATAGGGTATGCAGGGGAAAGCACGTGATCTGTATTGAAAACTGTTGCTTTGTTTCCGAAGACTTTGGCTAACGATCAAGGGTCTTGCCCTTCGCTTTCAGTTCTTTACTTCACCCGTCCACCATCCCTCCTCAGCTTTGTGCTGAGTCAGACGGGTCGCTCTAATGATCCATGGCTAGGTGGAGGTGGTGGAGGGGGATAGGCGCGGGTGGGGGGCGTTTTTGTGTGTGGGTCACGGAAGTTCAAGGATGAAGGGGATTTTGGGCGAACCGTGTTGTCTGGAGAGTTAGATCATTGCACAGGGAGCCCTTTTATATTGTGTGAGGCCTCGTTGGCGAACTTGCCTTTTATCTCTCTGTCTCGAGCAGAGTAGGCCCCTCGGCCCCCTTAAGGACCCTTCTCTGTAGTTAAACATCTCAAAGAGGCGTGTATGACTGGCAGCAGCGCGACTGCGCAGCTCGATGCTAAGCTTTCTCTCAGGACTAGCGCTCAAGGAAACCTCACCAGGCCATTTTAATTTGCCTCTGCCACCAAACAAGCCTCTCTCCAATGCAGTTTCAGTGTGGGATTTGGTTTCAGTGTGGGATTTGGTTTCAGTGTGAGTCAGTCCCGGGCTTTAATGTCCCGCCTTCCCCGCACAGGCCGGTCACTGCTGACTGATTACACCCACCCTCCTCCCCCGCCCCCCCTGAGCTGCCTCTCGTTCTGTCACAGTGCTGTCGATGCCCCTTAATGAATTACGCCAAGCGCGGTTAACAGCAATTCCAGAGGCGTTTTGCAAAGGCCATTCTGACACAAAGTCTGCGACAAATGGTGTCAGTTCTGACATGAGACAGTGGACCATCCCGTCCAAAAACCTTTGTCCCTAGTTAAGCTTACATGGTCCTAAGCCGTATGAAGTCAGGAGCAGCAGCAGGCATTGACAGTATGCTAGCAGAATTACTTAAGCGCCTTGGCCCGAAAGCGTTGCTTTGGTTGGCACGACTCTAATAACAAATCACGGGGGAGAAAAGGCTGCCACGCCGTTGGTGACAGGCGGCGATCGTCGCTAGGCCTAAAACGGGCACGGCACTCCATAATACAGCACGCTACGCAGACGCTCTAATCCAGCGCGGTGTGTGAAAAATGCAACCTGTAGAGAGGTTGGAGAAGTGCGATGGTCAGGTGCTGCAGGAATGTGATTTGGCATGTGCCCCTTGAAGAAGTATACTGAACAGTACTGCTGTGGTAACTATCAGCTAATATCAGGCCTTTCGAGCTTCTATTAAATTACCACAGGCCTGGGAAGCAGTTCAATATAGAGAAGTTGAGCTATTTGGATAATACACAGTACCAGTGTTTAGAGACTAGCTTCGCTAAGAATAGCTTCCAGCTGAACGTAAAGCACGGTGCAGGCTTTCTAACTGCTGTGTATAATATGGCCCGGCTTAACGACCTTCTGTTTAAACCCGAGTCCTGCCACACTGAGCGGTAGATCTCATTGATCTCTTCTCACGAGACAGACGGCTGAAGGTTCACACGGGTGGCTCCGGCAGTCAACGATCTACCAGTGACACGCTGACGGAAGTTTGTTTTGGCTCATGCCATCTGTTGCAGCATCCAGGCACGCTCCTTCCCTGAGGCAGAAAGATCCTCGACGCTGATATGGAGGTCGTGGCAACACATTTGAGTAGATGGCGCCTGCATTCTAGCAGGTCAAAGTTTTCAAACGTGATTCATCCTCGCTCTGCAGATTTTTCTTCTCCATGGTGAAAACCCCAGTTTATTTTCTCGTTTTTCGCCAATCCTCAAACATCCAGTTTGTTCATACTTGCCAGTTGAAGATGTGACAGCTATCTTGTGATGGTTCTTTGGGTCAGTTAGGGGTGATGGTACAAAGTCCAAAACAGCAGCTGTGAGCAACCTCAGATCTTCATCCCCAATGACGAAAAGCGCTGTCGGGCAGGGCCAGCACGTACGCTTCACGCAATGCTTCTGCCTCACGATGCCCAGACCGACTCTGGAGTATGGGTTGGGCAGATGGGCCGGTTGTGCTGGAGTCTTGCCTGCACCCGTCTGAGCTGCCTGCCGGTGAACAGAGTCTCACCGTGGCTTCTTGGCTGCCTTAACTTGCCTCCTAATCTCCTGCTGATAGTTACCCTCGCAGGCCCCTCCATCCCTCCTTCCCATGCACCATCACGCCCACAGGCCACTCCAGTCCGGGGAAGCTAATTAACTCACTCCCCCTGTACCTCCTCTCACTCGTCCTGGGGTTAAATTAAAACCAAGAACCCAATCGGGCCAATTAGTGCTTATTTAACATTTGATTCCTGACTGCGTTTCATTTCAGTTTCTTGTCTGGTAATATCCTAATTGCCCCCGTTAGTCCGTATTCTCAGTTCCCCTGCCTCACCGGGCAGCTGCCCTTTAGTGTTATATTATATAACAAGGACTGGAGACTTGCTGACATGACACACAATAGCTGTCCTAAACTTATTGCATATTTTGCTACAGAACATAGCTGAACAATTAGTCTCCTTCTCTAGTGTGCTACTCTGCTTGCAATAGAGTGCTACTGCTTTGTGGGACAGGTGGCGGTGGAGGAGAAGCTGCAGTAGATTCTACCCTATCTCTATCATTCTTTTCTGGTGTTGCATTGTGGGACAGGAATAGATGAGTGGTTAACTATCCTCCTGTCCATGTCTGTCCGTTTTCATTCCGCCCACTGGAACTGTGGATCTGTACCACTCGGTAAACCTGGTCTTTTGATTATATGGATGTTTCCGATTCAATACTCCTCACTCTTGTCCATCCCTGGGTTCTTAGACCAGGAACAGGCTTTCTGCCCGTTAGCGTTCTTTCGGTCCAGCAAGAACAGATGTCAAGAAGAGGGTTGCGTGTGCGTGAGGGTGTAGGCAACTGAAAGGTCACAGAAAATCAAAGGCCACAATTTAAAGATCAGAGAGGCCAGTTTCCTCCTGAATTTACACCGTGTCCCTGGATGGCTTGTGCAGAAGTCCTCGGACGCGATTTTTCACCTCTCCTGCCGAATTTGGGGGGTGGCATACAGAGGTGTGACTCTTTGATTCTCCCAAAGGGGGCTGCTGACTGCCAGGAAGCCCTTTTTATCAGTTAATAACCCTGTGTGATGTCAGCGAGTGTCGCCTCTATGTGCGGATTAATGAGAATGAAAAGCCGTTCTCCTTTCCTTTCCCAAATGACTGATTCAAAATGTAATGATTTCGCAAGCCTAAGTGTTGCCAAGGTGGGTTCTTCTCTCGCTCTCCTTGACCCTTGGGGTAGGGGGTTATCAATACTGAGCTTTCAATGCCAGTATGGAGGCACTACATATATCAGCTCCCACGCAAAGGGAAAAGTTTATGTTTGACTTCTATTTCTGTTATGGTTTTACATCACACTACTGTGACTACAGCTGTTTTCTCTCTCTCTCTCTCTCTCTCTCAGACATGGAGTGTAGCAGTGAATGCTCTTTTTTTTTTCCAAAGCTCTGCCTTACCTGTAAACAGTCACGAAGCATGTCTGTAAATGAATGGCAACAGCCTTTTAACTCTGTAAATCCTGTGATGGAAAAAAATCCACATATTAAAACAGTCCATAAGATGGCTTCACATTTGTGGAACATGAATTGAACAATGGATCTAGGTTTTACCAGTGTATCACTTTGGTGTTCTTCAGCTATCACTGCACTTCAAAATGACCCATGTTACATTAGTTATCGATTGCTGACCGATTCCCTGCACTGAGCTGTACCTTTTACAGAGAGCCTCACATCTTACAAGGCCTCACATGGACCACAGTAGCAGGGGATGAGCAAGGGCTTGGAAGGAAGAAGATTAGGAATTTACTTTGTTGGCAACCGCAGGTAACCAATCACGGAACCACTCTTAGTCAGTGCACCAATCAGGTAACGGAACTTAATCAGGGAGCCAATCACGGAACCACTCTTAGTCAGAGCACCAATCAGGGAACAGCACTTAATCAGGGAGCCACTCAGTATCGGAGTATCAGAACGACTTTCAGCATATTCCAACCCAACATAAGTTAGTCCAGTAAGAGTTAATGGAGTAGTGGATAAATGCTGTTTATGAGCCTTGTATCAAAAAGCTCTGCTATGTCTCCAACCCAGAATCAAATTGATCCATTTATCAAGTAAGGTGGCCGCCTCTGTGGAGTTTTTAAACGGATTCATCAGCATTTGTTAGTTTTATCAAAAGAAACATGAGGCATTTCAGGAGAATTAGGGCAGGAGGAGGGAGAAGTGTCCAGGTTGATGAAACCCATATTAAAATACTCTACAGATACCTACAAGTGGTAGAGATATTGTTCTACTAGTGACACGGCTGGGATTCTCTTTGAGGTTTGGCAGGAAGAGAGGCCTTATCTGTTTGGATAATACAAACCACGTTTTTCTTTGTCTTGAACTTTCTTTTAGGGGGCTTCCTTAGTTGATAAAGATGGGCTGATAGTGTTCAGCGTGGCTCGACATAAAGAGCAGGGAAGTCATTATACTAGTCTCTTTGAAATTGGATCTAACAAACATCTAGCAGTTTTTTAGGCCATAATTAACTTGATGAGATCAGACTCCTCTGTGTGGGGTTAGAGTGTGCCTGCCTGCAAAAACTGTGATTAATCTGGCATGTGCACAGAGTGCATAAGAGATGCGCGTCATACATTAGAAATTTAACTGTGTCTTATAAAATGAAATGGAAAAAAGGTTAAGGAGGCAATCATCGCTGGCTGTGGCCAGCTTCGACAAGATTAGATCTGGTGGTATATTGGCGATTTTGTGCTCCAGTGTCACCTTTGGGGTCCTGAGTGTTAACGTTTTCAGGAAATCTTTGACACTGTGAGAATACCGAGCTTTGTTCTCAATTCAGAAATGCTCCTTTGTTTCGAAAACACCTCTGAATGTCATTAAATACTTGGCCACCGCTGGTGGGTTTCCTTAAACCCTTGCCGGCGGATGCATGGTAGCAGTTTGATTTTAAACATGGGCCAGACATTTTTCATAATATTCTTTTTTTCATCATTACGTTTCACACGTAATGCACATAGTATTATATACTTTAATACAAATGTATTTGGAGCTGCAGATTAATTTTGGGCAGCTGGTTGTGCAGTAGTTAAGGTGTGTAACCCTATAATCTGTCATGAATCAGTAGATCGCTGGTTCAAATCCCAGAAGAGGCAGTGCTGTTTTGCCTTTAAGCAAGATATTCACTCATAATTGCTTCACTAAACACCCAGCTGTATAAATAGGTAGAGTGTAAAGTAACACGCTCTCTAAGCTGTTCCGGGTGTAGGTGGCTAAGAAAATAAGATTTTCCAGTCAGTAACTATTTCTAAATTAAAACCAAGGGGAAGTATTAAAACCAGGTTGGAAACTGGCCTTCAAGAAGCAGGTGATCCTCGCAAGTGCTACTGACAAATGCGTTGTCCAACAATATACTTTCCCTGGGTTTGAAGGTTGACAAATAGCCACCTAATGTGCCCCTGACGTTTGAGGTTCTTTCGTTTTGGTGTCGTTATTCGGTGCTGTTAATGAATGTTAAAGTCTACAAAAATCCATCCATCGGTGTGATTTTCGACCCAACCCTACCTCGGCTCTATGCATCCCAGTGAAGTCGGTGGGAGTTTCTCGCCTCTGAGCCCCCCCCCCAAGCCTAATTTCCATACTTCTCTTATCATCTGAGAACACTTGGCAAAGACACCTGTGCCGGTAGAAATCAGCCGAATGAGCACACACGGGCCTGGAACGGGCACCAAGATATGCGCATAAATCCTCCCCTGTTTTAAATTTCTCTGAAACTCCTGGAGCCGTTTCTCTTCAACAAGGGTCTGGCTCATCAGGCTTTGTCCATCACACGGAGGGCGTGGAGTCTCCCGAGAGGGTTCTCGCCAGCAGCCACTGTTCTTCCCCATTAAATTACCTGTCTCATGCTCTGACATATTCATGATGTTTCACCGATACAATAGAAATGCAACACCTTCCGCGGTGCCGGATGATCACTGCTGGGAAAATAAAGACGTTCTTCAGAAGTGTTCCCTCCTTCTCTCGCTCTCTCCCGCGTGTTAGCGCCGCGCGTCAGTCACAAAGCGAGCCGGGCCAAGCTTCTGCTCGTTCTCTCGTTCTGCTTTCTTCTCATCCGCCCCTTCCTTTTTATTTACCTCTCTCCTTCAGTCTTGCTCAGTCTGTGTTCTACCTGCCTTTTCCATCTCTGTCTCCTTCTCTCCCTGGGTTCCTTTGTCTCCCACCCCCTCATCCCCTCCCTGGTCTTACACCAACACATCTCAGAAATAAGCTGCTAGTCGTATTATTTGTGCACTGTTCTGCTCATTCATTGGCCACGTTGTGGCTAAAACAGTGTAGACATGGCGTGTGATGTTCTGTGGATCTGCTAACCTGATGGCAGTCATACTCTCAACACTTGTTTTCACTATGTTTCTGGTTTCCCGGGGTGCTCCGTTGGGCCTCTGCTCCTGTTACCGTGTGAACCCCGTACACCCCCGGAACCGTGGCCCCCCGCCCTCCTCTCTCACCTCCTTGGCCCGCCAGGCTGTTTGCAGCACTTACTGTAATGTCCAGGAAGTAAATGTTTATTATGGCTGGCAACACGATCCCCAGTTTGCTTTGTCTCTTTCATGAGTTTTTCATGCGGGCTGTCAGTTCTGTTTAAATTTTTTGGGTGTTTTTTGGTACTGCTATTTACCATGCTAATCCCATAGCAGGGTCTGTGGGAACCGCCTCTAATCCGGCCGTTTTGACAGGGGGCTCCCTGGGGAGCAGATTTATTTGACTGGTGCACAGTGGGGTTGTCAGGGTCCATAGAGACAACAGGGGCCGAGGACCAGGGTCTGGACGTCGCTGGTTTAAGCACAGGCCTCCAGGGTGGCAGGGCAGAGTACGCTCCATCCCTTCCTGCTGTTGGTGACAGTCTTTGTCAATGGAGGCCCATGGACAAGATAAACAAGAGTCCTCCATTTAGGTACAGAAATGCACACACACAGGCACACAGACACACACACTCTCTCTCTCACACGCACACGCACACACACACACACACACACACACACATACACACACACTCACTCACTCTCTCTCTCTCTCTCACATGCACACACGCGCGCACACACACACACACTAACTCACACACAAACATGCATACATACACACTAGCAAATATACACACACACACACACACACATTCTCTCACATGCACACACACACACACACACACACACACAGGGACCCAGACACACATACATGTGCGGATGCATGCGCACACACACACACACGCACGCACACACACACTCTCTCACATGCGCACACACACACACACACACACACATGCACATGCGCGCGCACACACACACACACACCACCTGCTCCCCTGTCCTCCCCTGAAACGTTCCAGAGTTTCATTTTATTAGTTCTGTTCTAGTGAGATAATGATTAATCTACTGCACTTTCCCCCTCAATGCTGGCTCCTGCTTTGGCTCTAAATAAGATGAATCTCACTTTTGAACACTTTTATCTTTTTCAGCCAGCAATTTAATTGTACAGTACCAAAGTAATGATTTTGGTTCCTTGTGAAAGTAAATGGAGCGATTGGTATTGATCCACAATTAGGCAATGCTTGAGCACTATGAGATCTATGAATCTGTGAACACTATGGTGATGCTCCTTGGATTCTATTGCAACATAATCACTTCAAGGTAGAAACAACGATGTGGTCTCTGAAGGGCCCAGGTGATTTAGCCTGCCGGCGTGTGCGCCACTGTGCGTGGGCAGACAGGTGCTGAAAGGGTGACCCGGTTGGAGCTCAGCAGGACGACGGGACGTTGGGGTGTGCAGTACAGCGCTGAGTCCCTGGGGTGGCGCCATTCCGTTAGCCGTGCCAACGTTGTTCCGCTTATTCATCTCCCTGCACCGCCCGCCTTGCAGAATGAATGTCTTGGCAGAAGAACAGGAAACGGGGGGCTTGTTCTGGAGCCTCGGATACTGACGAGGCTTCAATGTCTCAAAATGAATTCCACGGCTTCTAAATACCACAACATTACCCCAAGGAGGCAATTTACCAGGGCTACTGTTCAAAATATTTAACCAATTTCTCTGTACTTGTCAGAAATGAAAATGATTACATTCGGTGGTCGGTCAGCTATCAGTCGATCTTATTTGTGGCTACCAGTTTGGACACTGTCGCGTCTGAATAGTTTCCGGCCAAACTTTAAAACTGTAGCTGTGGAGAGCATTCTGCAGGTTTAACACAAAGCAGCCAGAGCAACCAGTGCTGCTTCTGCTTTTGAAGATAGATACTGAAGACGGAATGTCAAATTAGGTTTCCTGACATTCGCAGAATTTCAATTCATTTAGCATGTTTACACCAGACAGCATCGTCTACTCCCAACTTCAGTTTCTGTTCTCCATTCGACGTTCACTGCGCTGATCCTGATGATATCCTGATGATATTTATTTATCGGGAATCGACGATTCCTAATTCTTCTTGTCTCATTGCTACAAATCCTACCCACACATACAGGAAAGGTGTAGAAATACAAACGGTCTCTTCTGATCTCCGGTCCACCGTTGAGCCTATTTGAGATTAAAAGAGAGGCACGTCCCTGTCAAGGGTACTGCAAGCCATCACGTACATGGGAAACCGAGAGGAGATGCTTGTTAGCGACTAGCCAAGAGGAAGATTTAACCCACCCCAGCCCAATTTTGTGCCACAACTGCTCCCCGGGTCACAATCGGCTAATGACACTAGCTGGATTCAAGCCGGCCAACCCGGCAGCTCATAGGGCTCAGTCCTGGCTCGGGTGAGCGCCTTCACCGACTGAGCCGCCAGGAAGGCTGATAATGCTTCCTTACTGGGCTATTATGCCACTGCTGTTTGCCAAATGTGCAAGACTTTTGCTATTAAATTCCCTCATAAGGGTATGTTTTAAATGTAGCATGTTTCTATAAGGAAAAGGATTACATGCTGCCTCTGCTGCTGTAACATAGAGCATTGATGAGTCCAAATGTATATGTGTTTACAAATATGTTGTGAGAAGTCATGTTGTTGCTGTGATAGTTTAATGTGTGAAAAACAACCGTCTCCTCTGTACATCCCATTATGGGTATTGCCATTATCCTCATCACCGTTATCTTCCTTCTCATCATTACCATTAGATCAGTGGAAGTCTAGTGAAAGTCCTTCTGTTTATTTTGCACATTCTATGTCTATTGCGTTGTTAGGTCGAGATTAATGCAAGTAATTGGGATACATGGCTTTCTAAGCATGCTCACACACCACACATTACAGGTAGATAACGCTAAGACTGTTTTTTTTATGTCTCCCCGAAGTCACTCTGCTTTCCCCTGATAATATTTCTGCAATCAATTTTATGAAGTTGGGCTGTGTGCCATTGTGACAGCTGTGTTGGATAATATGTGCAATACGTCCAGATTATTGTTTTGCAGTGTAAACCTGCTAATTTATGTGCCGGGTAGCTAAAATGGCAGCGCTGGCTAATTGCCAAAATTGATGAAAATCGTGTCACCTCTGCTATTGGAAAATTTAAGAAGTTAACATTCGAGTTCTCGTGGTTTTTACTTCTAATCGCAGAGAAGTCGGTACCGCGTTAAAGAAAAAACGTAAATGAATGGGGCGCATGGGTCTAAGCCTATTTACACTTTACCAAAATTGCAATTAGGCATGTAAAACAGTATATGGGCTTCAGTCTAGATTCATGCATAATGGGTCTAAGTCCTCACAGTCGAGAGTCTGGTACCACTGGAGGTGACAGACTGGTATGCATCTTCACCTCCATTGCACACCAGGTGGGACTTAACCCGGGGCGAGCTCCCGCACAAGGATGAGGGTTAAGCTGACGACTGGCGGTGACGGGTTGTGGGTCTCTTTAAAATAAACCCTCTTTGAAGATCGGGATCGGGTCTTTGAGTAACGCCTTTGCTTCCCTGCTGTGCTTCTTATGAGCTCATTATCTTAACGTGGGGCACACGGCCATCATATTTATGGATATGAGGGAGTCGCGGACTTTGGAATGAGTTTTATTTGGTGATTCGAATGGGGGGGAGGTGGCTGGCGGCTAAAACAAACCGCGGTAAGCCTCGCTGTCCTTCAAATCCTGGTCTTTTATTAAGGGTGTCAGAGTCAATGTAATGAGATTTAAAGTATGAAATCATATTACAGCCGCAAACAAATTCATTAGCTATGGGTATTACAACTCATTAAGACGTTTAACCCACTGCGCCATGTAGGCTGATCACAGAATGCTTTCCTTTCAAATGCTTTCCTTGATCAAATCAAAAAACTGGAAATAAAAGATTTAGCCCATTTCAGTAATGTCAGTCTCAACTATTTTTAACTCGCCCGTCAAACAGGGAATTTTAATGAGACACGGTATAATTCTCGTGGTGTCTTTTGCACCATATCAGGACACCGAGACATTTTCGCTCACCTGTCTGGGCTCAGAGCTCTGCGTTTTGCAGGCTGTTAGCGGGTAAGTACAGCTCGCGTGGCAAGGACCTTTTCGGAGCGCCAGAGGACAATGCTGCATTCTCCCATGCTCTGTCTGTGAGCAGAAGGCCTAAGGGGAAGGGACAGTTTGTACAGTACCGGTACTGGCCAGCTTAGGCAGATAGCTCAGGTTTAGGTTTCCCTGGCAACAAGAGGGTCTGGTTGTGAAGGGCATAATAAATGTAAATAAAAAAGACCGGTCTTTCATGTAGGAATGAAATGAAAAACCCAGAGGAACCATGGCACTGAGCTCCAGAACGATTGTGTCTTAGCATCAGCGATGTGTCTACTAGCGTTTTGGAGACCGATTTGTTATTACTCCTTCTATGCGTTTTTTTCATTTAATAACACTTAAATTAAATGCATTGTAAAATCATCTTGTGCAAAATATTTAAATGAGGTGATTGTAGGGCAAGTCTCCGTCCCGTTCTCTCTCTTTGTGTCTCCCTCTTTCTCCCTCTCACTTTCTCCGTCTGTCTCCCTCTCTCTCTTTCACTCCCCCTCTCTCTCTTTCACTCTCTCCCTCTCACTCTCTCTCTCTTTCACTCCCTCTCTCTCTCTCTCTCTCTCTCTCTCTTTCACTCTCTTCATCTGTTTCCCTCTTTCTCTTGCAATTCCAGTTTCCAGGTGCTTTAATAGCATGACATATGACAGTGTTGCCAAACCAGAAGTTTCAGTGTTTTTTTACGACAATGAAACAGAAAGGACAGGTTATACCTTGTCATGAGAATGTTTAAGCTGTTGGTCTTGCTGGTTCAGTACCACCGGAGGTCGCCGCTGTACTTGTGGATACGGTATTTAACCTTTTGTTCCTATAAACAGCTAACTTTAGTTGAAATAAAATTGTAAGATTGTACATTGCTGTTGATAAGTGCTTCTTCAAAATGAAGTAAATAGTAATCGTCATTTTGTTTGCATCGCAGTGTCGTTTTATTGGGTCAGATTGTCCATGGGGTTCCCCGTTGGGAGTAGCCTAATATATATGGGGCAGAGGGATTGGAGCCACTGAAATAGTAGGCTCAAAGCATTATTTTATGCATACTAAGTATTGCTGATATTTTGACTGGAGTTGGGTCGCCGTTTTTAGATTGATCCGGGGTTGCTCTTTCAAAGCCTTATTTATAGTTTGGTATTGTTATAATCACGCCTTGTATGCTTGTGCAGGTTTCACTGGCTTTTGAAATTTCCATCCTGCTCAGTTTGTGGCCTGCAAACTTCACTGCTGGGTAGTTGAATGACTTTTGAATGATGTTTCCCTGATTTGTTTTCAATTTTATTTGACTGTATTTCCCTGTGATCTGGTAATGTCATTTTCATTTTCTTTCTTTAAAGCCAGGTTCTGTTATAGAAACCTTCCTGTTGATGGCAACAATAGTGGCAATTTTAATAACATGGGAAATTTCTTTTTTTTTATCTTCAATGTCAAGGCCAAGGATTGCAGATTGTTTTTTTTTTTTTACACAGTTGACAAATAGTTGGAACTACAGACCTCTGTCCCTCAGAGGCCTGTTAAAATGTTGGCCTTGTAGTTCTTGTTTTAATAGTATCGTAACATTATCCATTTAGAAATTTGTATGAAAAATTATTATCCCAGATTGAAAAGAACATTTTTCTATGTTGATCCTACTTTGTAGTGTATACAGGTATGCAGGTATAATAATATGTTTGTTTAATAACAGGGTAATTCCTGCTTATTCCGAATCATATAGGTAATTTTGAATAAACAACACATTTGTTGGCTTTCACAGTTGTATGGGTAATTGCATTATGCAAATAATGCAATACATGACAGGTAGCTTTAACTCCTTACACCTGTCTGTTAATGATGGGATGGATTTTTTTCTTACAGAAATTCTGTCAATAATGACCACTGGCGCGTGCGTTTGGCTCTAAAATCCCATGTGTCGATGATGCAGTGTTCATATATCATGTGTGGATGTGTGTGTGTCAACCATGAATCCTTCATATGTTCACCCACACATACTCAGTGGTGCAGGGGCTGATCCGTGTGATTCTCTCCATCCAGATATACCGACGCTGCTGGCTGGTGTTCAAGAAGTCCTCCAGTAAAGGGCCCCGGCGGCTGGAGAAGTACCCTGATGAGAAGTCGGCCTACATCAGGGCCTGCCCCAAGGTGCCCTGCAGTCTTGCTAAAGAAGTACACATAAGGGGGTTTGGCATAGCAGGATAGACCAGAACAGCATTGTGGAAGTCTGCGGAGAGGGGACATTTTGATTGATTTAGAGTGGTGTCATTATGTTAAGTGTTGGGTTTAATGTGGTGCTACTGGTTTAGGTGTAGTGTCTGTGTTAGCACAAGTATAATGTGAGTGTTGTTTTTAAGGTAAAAGCTAACTTTTTTTAAAAACAAATTTAAATAACATATACTAATTTCGAACATGTTGAAAAAAAGCATGCTTACTATGATATAACTTCTGACCAAGTTCCTGAAACTCAGTGAGTTAACCCCTCACTGTCTCCAGGTGACGGAGATCAGCAACGTTAAGAACGTGACCAGGCTGCCGCGGGAGACCAAGCGCCAGGCGGTGGCCATCGTCTTCTCTGACGACACGTCGCGGACCTTCACCTGCGAGTCAGGTACGACCCGCGCGTCTGTTTCATTTGCTTAGCTTCTCCGCCGGTTCCAGGCGGCTTTTGACAGGGATTCCTGTCGCTGTTGGTCAATAGTCTCCTCCAATATAGTGGGCTTTGGTTCACATGCACTGGGGGTGAGAAATGACAGTCCTCGAGAATGATGGCCGTTTGATTTAATCCCAATTGGCATGTGATTTACACTGGGGAACGCCAGGTGAGATCATTTATTGAGTGAATAATTTGAGAGGTGCGGTCACTGCTGCCCTTGAGGACTGGAATGGCCCATCCTTGGCATGTACAGCTACAGCTTAGTTATCACCAGTTATCACCAGTTATCACCAGTTATCACCAGTCCTCTTTAGTTCTTTACTTTCCGGGAAGTCCATCAATCTACCTCTTGTCATTTGAATAATATTTTGAGTATCTTAATCCTTAGTGATATTCAAAAGGAGCCCTTCTTATTCCAATTGGAGCCGCTGGTTGGTTTCCTCGGTCGCTCCGTTATGGTTTGGTGGCATCTCCTGCATTAACTAGAGCCGCTCACCTTATCTGCTCCAGAGCTGGAGGCTGAGGAGTGGTACAAGACCCTGTCCATCGAGTGCCTGGGGACCCGCCTCAACGACATCAGCCTGGGGGAGCCGGACCTGCTGGCGGCGGGCGTGCAGTGCGAGCACACGGAGCGCTTCAACGTCTTCCTGCTGCCCTGCCCCAACCTGGACATCTACGGCGAGTGCATGATGCAGATCACCCACGAGAACATCTACCTGTGGGACATCCACAACCCGCGCACCAAGCTGGTCACCTGGCCGCTCTGCTCCCTGCGGCGCTACGGCCGGGACGCCACCCGTTTCACCTTCGAGGCTGGCAGGTAAGGGCAAGGAGAGGTGGGATCAGGGAGGGAGAGTGGCTAACAAAGACAGACAGGTAGAAAGTGGAAGACGGGTGGACGTCATTTAATTTATTTATTTTTCCTCTGCGGCACGCAGCCTTGGAGACAAGCACTGTCAGGGCCAGATTGAGGTTTCCTTAATGAGACCACACTCAGGTGATTCCAGTCAAAGACTTTAAAAAGAGACGGAATAGCTGTGCTTGCTGGAGGCTGATAACATTTTGAAATATTCCTAAATCGTAAGTCTATTTCACTGAGCGGTTCCCAAAAGGGTGTTTTATTTCTGGCTTTTTGTTTTGCACTTTTGATTTATTTTTGAAGACCTCTCTGCCTCTTTGCGTCTGACCCCGGACCGTGCTACATCATGCTTTGATCTATTCACAATAATTTCCATTTGCTGTTAAGTTTGGTTATCATTGTTATGCCTTGAACACAGACTGTATATGTACATACAGTATACTGCAAGATGGGAGATATGGTTCCGTTACAAAATTGGATTGACCCGAGTTGAGCTGAGAGCTGGGGAAAGATGGAGTAGTGTGACATGGAGAGAGGGTGAGGGGCTTAGCTGGAGGTAGGTGGGGTGGAGAGGGGCAAAGGAAGGTGAAGGACTTAGGTGGGGGTTTGCGCTGCACCCGAGATTGGGAGCTTGCAGTGTGGTTCAGTGTGGTTCAGTGCGGTTCAGTGCGGTTCAGTGCGGTTCAGTGCGGTTCAGGGCGGTTCAGTGCGGTTCAGTGCGGTTCAGGGTGGTTCAGGGCGGTTCAGTGTGGTTCAGTGTGGTTCAGTGTGGTTCAGGGTGGTTCAGGGTTTTGACCAGAATTTCATCAGGATTGTGGTGTTTAGTAAGGGAGTAAAGCCGGCCTTGCCCCCCTCCTTCCGAGGCGCCTTGAAGGACACGCACACTGAAGTGACTGGCTCGTCCTGGCTCCATATAGATACTGAGCAGACTACACAGGAAGTCAGTCCTGGACAGAGGCTCCTTATCTGCTCCTGTGGTTTGATTCTCGTTGATAAAAATGACTGATTTCTTTGCACTGGCAAACATGGTTTTTTTTCAAAGAGGAGAGGCCGCTTGCTATGTATTTTGAAAAGAAAGAGATATACTGCCCTCTGGTGAAAGCCATTATGTATTCCAACTTTAGGTTTTGCAGTGTTTCTCAGGAACTTCATCCAATGGATGGCTATCATTATAAGTCGGGATGCTGTGATGTTTCAGGGTGTTTTTTTTTTCGTGAATTTTGTGGCAATTTGGAGTTAATTTTCTTCTTTGTGTGAATCTTCTAAGATACATGTTGGGTGAATTCTATCTTTGGATTTGGCGTGTAATTTTGTGAATTTCTGTGTCTTTGCGCTATGAATATTTCAGCGTAATGAGTTCCCCGTTTCTGTGTTCAGGATGTGTGACAGCGGCGAGGGCCTCTACACCTTCCAGACCCGAGAGGGAGAGCAGATCTACCAGAGGGTCCACTCAGCCACGCTGGCCATCGCAGAGCAGCACAAGAAAGTCCTAATGGAGATGGAGAAGAACAGCCGGGTGAGGCCAAACCACATAGACATGCATGTCAGAGCCCCGTGCCAACACACGCACACACACAGACACGCATGTCAGAGCCCTGTGCCAACACACGCACACACACAGACACGCATGTCAGAGCCCCGTGCCAACACACGCACACACACAGACACGCATGTCAGAGCCCCGTGCCAACACACGCACACACACAGACTCGCATGTCAGAGCCCCGTGCCAACACACGCACACACACACACACACACTGGCGCGCACACACACACACACACACACACACACACACACACTGGCACAATTAAAGACACATACATGCACACAAAAATGGTGTCTATATTGCAACATTCTGTTAAAATATACATATAAACATTAGGTTTAAGCTTAAGTTTTATTCAAAAGAGAAAAATATAAACTGACACAAGACAAGAATAAAGATATGGACAAGACCCGCTACCCTGACCGCTACCTTCATTGTGCTTTCTCGGACAGCTGCTTTCGAAGGGCTCCGAGTCTGGGTCCTACCCCTGCACCCCGACGGCCATCCTCCCACGTAGCGCTTTCTGGCACCACATCACAGGAAACCAGGGCGATCTGGACCCCAGCAGCGGTACGCCGGGGGGACAGACCACCCCTGCCCTGTCGTCTTCTGTGTAGCAACGGCCGAAGAGCCCATCCGCCCGGGACTGTGGGGAGTCTCTGAGAGCCTTTGCACGCCAGTTTTTTTACTCTTCAGGAAGTCATTCTATTTGTGGCCTGTTCTGACAGCCGCCCCCCCCCCCCTTCTGTCTCCCAGGTGACACGTTCAGCAGCTCTCTGACGGACCCGGAGGGTAACCCGCTTCACACCCGCCTGCCCCCACAGCGCCACAGCCGACACCCCCCTGGACACTACCCCTCTTTCCCCAGCCAGTGAGGGGCACGCGGGCTCTCGGCCTCCCTCGTCTGTTTTCTGTTGCGTCCTCCTTTGTATGTGCTGGGCCCGGATTTCGTTTCCACACCCCTTTTGGCCAGTCAGGGGGTTGGGGGTGGGTGGTTTGGGTGCGTCGTGGGTGAACAAGGCCCATCCTGTGGAAGACAGAGTCCTGAAAGCCATGCAGGGAGCGTGTCCGCCACCCATAGCTATTCACTCCAACTCCCAGCAGCCTTGGCAAGGAGGAAGTCTGGGGCTCGGATCCAAAGGGGCTGACTGAAATCAGTGTGTTGTGTTGCATTTGGTGTGCTTGTGAACTGACAGCTCGGGTTTGGTTCATTTTTGAGTGTGTATGCCCCTGCCATAGAGAAAAGGGCATGTCTATACAGAGGATTTGGGTGCTGGGTTTATCAGGTGTGTGTTTGTGTGTATATGTGTAAGCTGGTGCCCACGGACCCCTCTAACCAACGCTCAGATGGACCTCCTGGCGTTAGGGGTCACCTTAAAGACCTCCAGCGGCACAACAACCTCACAGTTCCGTAAGCGAGCAAAAACCCTCGGACCGATCTTAACCCGCCCCTAAAAGCCTGCTTTCGGTGCATATGTAGAGCATGAATAAATCGCTGCACGAGACCTAGTGATTACCGGGACCCGGCGCACAAGATGCGTGCAGCGGAACAGCGGCCTTTAGCCTCGTAGCCCACAGCAGCACGCATTTAGTCAACCGGGGTGTTCGTAGCATGTACTGAACAGGGCGTGCCGGGTATGTGTTTGTGGTGCAGAGAGGAACGGGCTGACAAAGGCATTTGCTTTGTCTTCCTCAGAGAAGCATGGGGGTGGGGGGGGGGGGGCTGTCACTCCCATTTTTCTTTTTGTAGCTAACAAAGGGAACAGACAACTTGAACTTACCTTGAATTCTGTCCAATTGAGACGTATAATGAAAATGAACGTTCTGGCTGACCAGAACTGGGAGGATAAATGCCTTAGGCAGGTTTTGTGACTTCCTGTTTCATCTTGCTGCTGTCTGCTGGACCTCTGCGGTTTCCCCCAGAAACCCATCTAAGACTACTTCTTTTGATTTTGCCATGCCTCAGATTGGTGGGCCTCTGCGCTTAACAAGGGCGGACATATTTTTGGTGAACAGGTAAACAAACCAGCACAGCTTGACTTTGGGACATCTCTCTTCAGGATTTCAGACCATCAGGTACAACGGCTGGGAGGGGGGTGGGGGGGTCTGATAATCCAATTTTCCTGCGAAACCTATTTTGAAGAGAAACACTGGTATTTGAACACATGTGAGCAGGGTGCAACTTAAATTTGTTTTCTTTTTTTTTAAACCAATGAGAACTGAAGCAGAACGGACATTATTTAGGTTTTCCAGAATACTTTCTGCCCTCACTTTAAACGCAAGCTGTTTTAGATTTTTTATTTTAGATATAGACCCACGATTTACTTAGGGGAAATTTGCACACGGAGGTGGTTTAGATGGTCTGTATTTGTCTATTTAGTCTACTCAGGAGAAAATAGCTCTTCTGTTTTAAAATTTGTGTTTTGGTCGGTTCCGGGGGTTATGCTGTGCGACGAGGTGAACATTTCCCACATGGATGGCACAGGCTTCGTGTCCTGGGAGCGATGACGTCATCTAGTTACACTCCCAGCGAATGGGAAAGGCATGAATTGCCTGAATAAAAAAATCTCTTCCTGAAACGGAAAACGCAAAGCGCTGTCCTGCTCTCGAACGAAGCCACATCTCCAAGCTCTGTGCTTGATTGACAGGTCCTGCTCCTTTGTCGGGGGTTCTCTGGTCGGCGCCGGGCCCCGTGTGCCGGGCACACTTTCGGCAGATGTGTTCTCCCTGTCAGAGTAGATAACGAACGAGTCTGGGACAGGAAGCGACCATCAGAGTGCTGAAAACCGGTCTTTCCACTGTTTTATGTGTGAGGCAAGAAGATGAGCAGAATGATGGACAGGGCTGCAGTTACAAACCCGAAGCCTTTGGCCTCATTCAGTTTCGTTTCTGCAGTCTCTTTGCCTGCTTCCTGGGTGATTACTATGATTAATTATTATTGCATCATAAGTAGTGATAATAGAATAACTTTGCTGACGATATTAAACTGAAAATGTAAATGTGTTGTTACTGAGTTGGATCGGTATCGAAGTTCCAGCCGGGGGTCAGCTTCGATGTTGCTGGGATAAACAGGTTGCCATGGCGACACCAGCAGCAGTAGGCCCCTGGATTTGATTAGGATACCCGTGTGCGGGGTTTGATGTAACCGGGGTTGAGACACATTTATGTCTAAGAATAGTTATGCAATGCTGGACTCAGATACAAAAAACTCACAGTTGCTTTATCACACTCATGTTATTTAATGTTAACTTTAAGAAGGGCTAAGCTTTTGTTAAACATATATTTTTCCTCTTTCTCATGTATATATAACCTGAGTTGTTGCTGCCCTCCGGGGCCTTTGTAAATACAGCTATTTATTTCACACGGCGTGTCCAGGCGTCAGGAAGAGGAACTGTTCTTCCAAGTGCGTGTGCGTCCATATGTTTGTTTGTGTGTGTGTGTGTGCCCCTGAGGCCTGTGTGTGTATCCAGAAGGTGGAATACGTTTGGAGATGAGCACAAACATGACTAGTTGTGACGCGAGTGACAAGCTCATTGCAGATCGTTTGTTTGTGGGTCAGAGGATGTCGGAGCCCGTCTTTACGATTTTCTTTTGGGTGGCGCCGTCGGAAAAATAAATAAAATAAGACAGCCTGTGTAAATGCCCGAGAGCGGGGACTGCCCTGAGAGGCTGAGGTGCTGATGCCAGTCTATACCTGGAGCGGTTAATCGGGGGAAGCACGGGAGACACCTCGTTGTTCCCCAGTTTCTCACCTTTGTTCCCTCTGTGGTGTGTGTCGTTAACCCGCAGGCAACTGACGGGTCAGTCTAATCTCTTCCGCCTAGGACCTGAGTTTCTGCCTTAAGATAACCGTTTCTGTTGCTTCGCCTGTTCCGGCACCTGTCCTCAAACAGCAGGGAACTGAAATTGAGAATACAGGCCATATTCTTTGTGATGCACTCGTTTCTTTAACCTTGAGGAAGTGGTCAACGATTGAGAAGCTGTTGCGGGTTGCAGTTAGATTAGATATTTAATGGAATTGCATGAGTTTTTCAAAGGGAACAGGAAGTGACCTCGCGGGGAAACCGCAAACTGATGATGTTGCGGTTCAGTTTCACCTCTTTGTAGCTCGGCTGACTCACTTTGTTAATATTCTTAACAATGAACAGTTTTTCTTTGCTTACACATAACCATAAAGGTGACCCTCCAAGTTTTCACACGTTGAAATTGTGTTTTTTCCCCCGCTATGCACACTAGAGTTTGTCTTAATGTTCATTTTTTGTGTATAGATCCGACGTGGGAACTCCATTGGGGAATTACGTTTTCACAGTTGAATCCGAGAATGTTACTCTGCAGTGTTTGTGTCTTTCTGTGGAGTGACGTTTTTAAATCTTGCATCGGAAAGATGGCAGCTTTGCACTGGGACGACGTTTGGAAAACCAAGGACTTCATGACCTCGGAAAAAACGGCCCACTCTGTTCATTCCTGGAACCTTCCTTTAAAATGTGTTAACATTCCCTTTGTTTAGCCGACATTGCCGTGTATCTGGAAAAGGTTTTGTCACAGCCACAGATTCCAGATCTCCTGCCGTGCAGATGGCGTTTGGGGGACCTGGCACGACCCACATGTTGACTGAAACTTGTTAAAAGTGATCATTAGTTTTTCTATGGTTGAAGCAGTGGCTGCATTTTTCTAAATTAAAGAAACTAGACATTTGGGAAGAAAAAATAAAGGGAGAAAAAATGCATTGTTTTCTCTATGTCAAAAGGTTATAGAAATGTATTTGAAATTATATGCGTTTCCCAGCTTTGGAAATTCAAAGACATATCGGGTACAGTGTTTTACTCTAACATATTGTATGTAAATCTTTGGTGTGACTTATAATCTATGTCCATCTATCTTTAAGCACTTTGGCAAATAAGAGTAAGGAAATACCGGTAATGAGATAGTATGTAAGACAAAGGAGATTCCTACTCTTAGCAAAATATTCTGAAGCAAACAAACTAAAAGGCCATCACCAGTCATTTTATTTCTACCTTGTGTTTAAACCAAAAGACACAAAACTAATTTTGCACACCTGTCCCATCATTCGCAAAGGTTTTTGTTACTTGCCATAAGGTACAACTTAGTTTAGAAGGTACAACTTAGTTTAAGAAGTCTTATTACACAGAATGTGAAAACGGGGGGTGGAATTGGAATGGAAACTTTATTTAAGTCTTAGACTGTGACAAGTTGCATGGAAGTCTCCTTTCCACGCCGATTCTGCTAAGCCCGTTTTTCCAGCAAGCGTTTCACAAAAAAAAAACCCTGTTAGGTAGAGCCAGTATAAACCTTATTCGTACTCTCATTCCTATCATTAGTAAGATGGCAAAGCATTGGGCTTACTTAATAGTTATGTGGTTGAGCTTCTAGGCAATTATTCACATTCGAAACAATATAAAATTTGTTAGTCATCAGTTTTGATCGTTAAATCTTTACACCTTATGGCATAAGTAACCCAAGTGAATGCAGCGGGCACTTATTTCCTGGCGGTCCAGTCCGTTAGTTCCAAGCGGTCCAGTCCGTTAGTTCCCAGCGGTCTGGTCCCTTAGTTCACCAGTGTGAAGTTCTGCTGAGAGCATGTTGCCAGGGAACTCACCTTGCATGAATTCAGATCTTAAACGCTGTGTGTGTGTGTGTCATGTAATGTTTGTGGTATAACATTTTGCAGTTTTACAATAAAAAACAAGATGTTTTTACAGTAAAGACTGGTTTGCATACATCAATGATTCTTTGGGAATTAGACTATGGATTCATTCACTGGATTGTTGCTAATAAACCAGTTATTATAGGGAATGTTAGACTACATTTTGAATAGGTCTTGCTATAAATAATTCTAGTAAATTTGAAAAGGTGTATTAACATTTTAGTCTTGCAACTATATGTAAAGCTTATGCACATTACTGTAAGCACATTATATAAACATCAAGAATAGTGGATTATGAACAGACTTGAAAGAAGAACAAGAAAATGTGTTCACGGAAACAATTATTTATTGAAAATTCCCCTTAAAGCTATACCCTTAAATGATGTTTGTTGAGAAAGAAATTTCGTACTATCGTCAGATTTCGTACTATTAGTAGTGGACATTTGTACAGGTGTAATGGTCCTGTGCCGTGTTTTACTGGAAACAGTAAAGCGTGTAGAAGGTAAAAACTTGTATCTGTCTCAGATTAGGGCTGAATCACTATTACCCCGCACAAATCCATACCCAGGATCTACCCAGGCTAAATCCGTGCGGATTGGTGACCCCTCTCTGCTGTAAGGGGCTAAACTGGCACATTCGCAGCACAACACCGCGTTAACGTAAGCAGGTAGAAGTAAGAAATAAATACAGGGTTGAGTTACTTAAAAAAAAATACCACGGCTTCTCAGTGCTAAAACTTCCCGTGATGTACCCTGCTTGTGTGTACAACAATGAGCTTTCTCAGTAATGGGTATATTTTCAATACATAGCATGCGATCAATAAATGGGATTATTTTTTATAAAAAGATCAGACATGTTTAGAAATATGACAACATTTTTTGACGACGTTCCTGATTTCCACGGCTTGTCCACAGTGGGAACTGCTTCTTTGGTATAATGTTGCGTTCGAAAATTCGTTTTTTCACCCTGGCATCTCGAGAGCACCACTTTTTAGTGGCGCTTTTTAGTGCCTTGTAATAGTAAAATTCAGCAATTACACTGCAATCTTAGTCAAACCAGTCATAATATCTACACTATTCAGTTTAATTTAATTGTAAAAATATATACTAATAATAATAATGAATACACCCGTACATAGACCTACTTTTAAAATAAATGTTTACTATTACTGATTACTTTGCTAATATTTGAAACGTCACGACTCTAAACTAATTATCTTATGCGAGTTTCATTCATTTTCTATTGTAGACTGGTATTGACGAGTGCAATCGAACGCAGCATCACTTCCTCAAATAACAAGTATCAGAGGAATTATGCATTCAGATTGGTCATTGGACATCCCCTAATTGCGAATAAAAGCGCAGATTTGATGTCCAGTGCAATGGACGCAAGATCTGAAATATGAACCTACTAGGGACCACTTCTAGTACCCCCCTGGTTTACCAGCATTCATGTGGTTGGCAAACAGCAAGGCTTAAATAGGAATACCCCGAATAACAACAAAACCCGTTTACATGGCTTGTATTTAGACTAACAAAAAATAACATAACTAAAAAGCTGTTTCTATGTGCTACATGAAACACTCTGTGTTAAAGCGACGCAAAGCAAAAGGGAAAACAACGCAAAACCATGTTATCGTATAAGTGATGAACCTATCACCTATCTTTTGACATTTAATGGTTTTTGAAGCGATCGATATTTGTCTATACCTGTCTGATTTAATTTCAAAACGAATAGGTGAGGGAGATAAGATCGTCTACGCGATTTAATGATTTTTTTCCCAGTTAAATACGGGGTTTGTCAAACAAGGAACCGGTGGCATGCAGTACACATCGGGGAAAAGCGAAAATTGAAGACTAAAACGGAAGGATTCCGAGTTCCCTAAACTCTCTTGGTGATTCTCGGCTTTCTACATCCTGACAACACTAGACATTCTGCTGCGATCAAAACAAATCAGCGGTTCGACGATTGACTAAATAGCCTGCAAGGGGTGTAGAAAAGTCATGTGAGCCGGGAAATATGGCTACAGGAAAACAGTTCGTTCTGAGGCTCTACGTTGAATTATCTTTAACGTTTGTTCTTATTTAGCTACCAACGGAGCATCTCAATTTTACGTGAGGTGATGTCATTGTTTACAGAAAAAAAGAGGATTGCTAAATTTAGACTTAGTAGTTCATTTAACATCTGCTAATTGTACGACCCGCTGGGACGGTTGAATTTAAGTGTCTAAGCAACAACATCTAAATACCATTTTGAAAAGGAAGTTACATTAAAAGACACAAATACTACTTCTGTACATTTGAAAAGTAGATTTTACTCGTACGTTGGTTTGAATATCAGTTATCCCGTGTCGCATTCTGTGTTTTTAGCGTTATGTCAGATAGCGTCCAGGAAATAGCAGCATTGAAGGTATTAAGTTGAAGGTGTTGCGTACACAAACTGTTTATCTTAACAAATAACTGTTCTAGTCGTCGTTTTTTTATGAGGTTGCAAATACGGTAAACTCGATATTGACTATATTGCTGAAAGAATATCCTGGCGACACAAGTGCTACGCCTAATAGCATAGCTATTATCTTGAGACAGTTAAAAATAACGTACCCGATGTATTAAGATTATCATTCCTGCTTGGAGCTGTGATTTTAATTTTAATTTTTACCGGTAAGGGCATTATTTACTGAAGGCAGTGCTAGACGTAGGTACCATTTTGTATACATTTTGCTAGCTAGTTACGTCGGACGATATTTGATTAACGTCAGTGCTTTAGTGAAAATGAACTCCGAGAAAGATTTCGCTCCCCTGACACCAAACATCGTGAGAGCGCTTAACGACAAACTCTACGAAAAGAGGAAAGTCGCTGCTTTAGAAATTGAAAAGTAAGTGAAAGTATGCCCTGAACTTGTAGTGCCGAGTTTGAAGTAAAATGTGTATCCAAAGATGTGGATGATTAGTACTACCTACCATGATTAACTGCTTTGAAATGTGCGAGATGCTGTCAAAATCTTGTGCAATTTGAGTGCATTCCCAAGAGATATTCAAATTTAGCACTTAAAAAATCTCTGCATTTGCTTATTCCTTTCTTTTTTTGTTTGTGTGCAGGCTTGTGCGGGAGTTCGTTGCCCTGAACAACTCCAGCCAGATTCGACATGTCATCCAAATCTTGGCTTCAGAGTTTGCTCTGTCCCAGCACCCCCACAGCCGTAAAGGGGGGCTTATCGGGCTTGCTGCTTGTTCTATTGCCCTGGGCAAGGTAAAAAACCCAAAAAACGTACCTTGCTGTGATCCTTTCTGACCCATAAGGGCTCATGGCTGCCTTTTACTGAAGGTTCTCTATTGCCATGTGACACCTTTACCTCCAGTGTAATGTTTTATTTTTAAAAATCTTGTATTCTTAGTTATACCCTACCCAAAGTTCTTGCAAAGACATTATTTGTAGAAATGGTATTTTGCCCTCTAGGGCTTTTCCCTCTGTACCAGGCCTCCCATGTATCAAACCTCTCTCGGGCCCTGCTGTAGAGCATTTGTTTGAGTGGAACGTTTGGCGTTGAAACGAACAACTGTTGAGCGTATGCTCCGTGTGTGTGCGACACTGAGAATTTGCTGGCATTTGAGAAATCTGTGTTTTTCGTGCCTTTGAATGTGTATGAGTGTTGCTTAGCGGCTCCTATGGTAAAGGCATTGGCACGAGCAGACTGAGCCCTACGATCCAAAGATGCCAACTGTCAGTACTTGAGTGGTTGTCTGGGGATGGGGTCCGTAGGAGCTCATTTGGCTCCCTGCTCAACAGGAACCCAGCATTGCCCGGGCCTGCGTGCTCACGGTCGGGCTGCGTAGCTTTTAATGGTTAAAGGGGATGAGTTAATCTGCACACTGCTTCACTGTCCCCACTTATGGTTGCAGGGTGGTTTGTGTCTGCACCGTGATAAGCTTTTTAAACGCACGCTTACTTAAAATTGATTGATTTGATTGAAACGCACGCTTACTGTTTTTTGACCACGTGCGTGCATTCGTTTTCTCCTATGAAAAAAGGACTCGGGGCTCTACCTGAAGGAGCTGATCGAGCCAGTCCTCACCTGCTTCAACGACTCAGACAGCCGGCTGCGTTACTACGCCTGCGAGGCCCTCTACAACATCGTCAAGGTGGCCAGAGGGGCCGTTCTGCCCCATTTTAACGTGCTCTTTGACGGGCTGAGCAAGGTGAGCCTATCCTTCCAGCCCCAGGAAACCCTGTACATGTGTGATTCCATAGCAGGACGAGCGTCCACAGAGCTGACATTGTGCTCTGTATGTAAGCTCTGCACTTTTGGACTGTGCCAGGGCCTGAACAGAATAGACAGAGTAAAGGGGTAAAACTGAGTAAGAACTGGTTTATTTTCATGAAAGTAGTACTTAGGATCCAGAACACCCACATAAAATAGTGCAGTACTACATTGTGGATCTATACATCTTTGAACAGAGGTTTGGAAATGATGGAGTGAACATGACTCCTCCCTTACAGCTCCAGTAAAAGTTGTGACTTGAGCGTGGGTGACTAAAGTTGTATGTTACCCCAGGTAAGGGCATCTCTGAAGCGGGTATGCTTAGGGAATAATAACCGGCAGTGTCTTGGTAATTATGACTAGAAACTGCCATGCAGAATCGCGTGACAAAAACACAAATCCGTGGTTTTTTTTAAATAGCAGAAGCTAGTGGAGACAAACGGGTCCTTGTTTCTTCATTTATGAATTTCCTGTTTAATTGAATTGGACTCTTTCACTGTTTGCCAGCTGGCCGCTGATCCAGATCCCAATGTGAAGAGTGGCTCAGAGCTCCTGGATCGGCTTCTGAAGGTGAGGGCGCTGGGATAACGGGACTGTTGGAACACGTGAAAACGGCGCAGTGTACATCTTTTGTTTAAAGCCAACCTGTGAACTGGATGAAGTTAAAAAGCACTCAAGCCTAGCCATTTTAGAAGAGAGGGAGCTAGAAAAAACACTTGGGTTTAGTTATTCTGTTATATAGAACTCAAATGAGTCTGCTGATTTTTATGCTGACCGGAGTGTTTAAAAAATAAAAAATAAAAATATGCTGAGTCATGCCATTTTAAGAGCGTCCTATATACTCGCTATTCTCACCCCTGAAAGGGTCAGTGATGGTGAGTGTCTGACGGGCACGTCTCTGTTTCACAGGACATAGTGACTGAGAGTAACAAGTTTGACCTTGTGGCTTTCGTCCCTCTGCTGCGCGAGAGGATCTACTCCAACAACCAGTACGCCCGCCAGTTCATCATCTCCTGGGTGAGTGGCAGGGGGTGTTTTTACACCCGTTCCTATTAATTTTTTTCTCCTGCTTGGTTTGTACTGCTCCTGCCCTGTCTGTACTGTTCCCGCCTCTCACTGCAAACTTTCAGTCAGCTGGCATGACGCCTTGAGTATTAGTGGTCACTGTCACTGTCATAAAATATATATACACACACATACATACATAGTTATTAGACAAATATGCATGAAACATAAAGTGTCTTTCTGTTTGTTGTGTTTATTTGCATGGTAATAGAATTATATTGAATTAGGATGCAATAGTGTAATTTCCATCATGTGCCTGGCCACCGATGAATGAGTGCAGTTTATTTGTCCTTTTCACCCCCAGAGATATCCAAGTGGTGGATAGAATCGAGGGTAAATTGTGAACTCGGAATACCGGTAGCAGTTTTGTTGCTCTTTTGGCTTCTGCCAGTTGTATCTGAGGAGGCAGGTTTCTTGCTTGTATGCTTGTGGAGTTTTCCAGGAGACGCGGTCGTTTCTGAGTTGTGTTTGTGAGGCTCATTATTAGGGTTATAGCCGTTCGACCTCCAGGTCCGTAAAGGAATGGAAGTTAATCTCCAGATTAGGCGCATTATAAAATGTGGGTTAACAAGCGCGGTGTTTTGCCTTTCATCTTTTTGCTTGGATTTGAGTAATCTCGTGTGCGTGACAGGGTGGAACATGGATTTTGTGTGTTTGTTCTTTTTGCTGGCCTGCGGGCGATCTAATCATTACTGTGACCCAGTGTTTCTTTCTTTAACTTTTCAGCTAGGGTTTCCTGGGGGGTTTTCTGCTCTTTCCTTTTCGCCATGGTTTAGCTGGTGTTTGCACAAATGCTGACCTGTGTTTACCCCCTTACCACCAGATACTGGTGCTGGAGTCTGTCCCGGACATTAACCTTTTGGATTACCTGCCTGAAATCCTGGACGGACTCTTTCAGATCTTGGGGGACAGCAGCAAGGAGATTCGCAAGACGTGAGGCCTGGTCCTAATTCTCTGGTCTCAGCTGCTTTTGTCTGTTTAACCTGCCCCTTTCCTCTCACATGGCTTGGCCTCTCCCTTGTGCCATTCCTGTTTTGGAACGATTTGCCTTTATTGTGTGATCCCCTTCTGCCCGGTCAGATGGCTGTGGGAGCTTGTGTGTTAAAAGTGCACCTCTTGTCCTGCAGGTGTGAGGTGGTTTTGGGGGAGTTCCTGAAGGAGATTAAGAAGACTCCTTCCAATGTCAAATTTGCAGAGATGGCCAACATCCTGGTCATTCACTGCCAGGTGTCCGATGAGTCCAAACTGAGTGAGTGACACTAATTTAATTTTTCTTAGTAAAAGGTGGCTTTGCAAAGCACTAAAGCTTGAGAAGTTATTTATTGATCCAAGTTTGGTGTAGAGCAAAAAAAAGGTTTTGGTGGGTTACCATTGCTCGACACTTACTGAATCTGAGAAGTTCAGTGTTTTGAGAACCCTTGCTGTTCCCTAATGAAAATGCTTGGGAAAAGAACTTTGGAACTGCAGTCTTTATCACGGTAGCCTGTAGCAACACGGGTGTTTCCCCAGTGTTTGGGGTAAAGGGAATGAAGCAGGGTTAGAGTGGGCCGGTCAGAATCTCGGCCTTTGCTTGTCCAGCTGTTTTAAGGTAGCATTGCGGTGACCACTGCTGTGCTTC